>VZTL01033249.1:0-15927 GCA_013400535.1 Scopus umbretta
GGCACTTCTTAGGTACATGGTTTCGTGGTGTTCTTGGCAGTGTTAGGCTTCTGGTTGGACTAGATGATCTCAGATGTCTTTTCCAGCCTTAATGATTCCATGATTCTATGATTCTGTATTGCCTCATACTCAGTGTCTTGCTCCCTGGAAGGATGCAATACTCCTTCAGAAGAAGAATCAGCAGGGTGGTATTAGTGAGAGTTTTCAATTGGTAAGATGGCAAGACATTCTTCAGCAGTCCACTGCCTAATGACTCTAGCCTTTAAGATATAATGGGAAAATACGATGGGATGTATCTATTGATTCCTTTATTTAGTATCAGAACGGATGCTGAAGTTGTGAAAAAAGGAATCTGTTAGCATTGTTCTTCATTAATCTGTAAGCATTGCTCTTCATTAATGAAGAAAGGCAAAGATACAGTTCTGCCACTGCTGCAATGGCTCCTCCAAATCACCTGCCACTATATTATCTATAATGCACAGAAGAATGCTATTCTGCCTCTTTTTTATATAAATGACGTGGATGAAAGTTGCAAATGAAGTTCCAGTGTTGGAGCAGTGTGCATTGGTCTCATAATGAGTTCAGATACAGCTGTATCACTGTCCATTATTCTCAGATGAAAAGCTTGTATTTAGAACAGTATGTAAATGAGTTTTGAAATGGCTTTACAACCTCTTGAACACTAGGTGAGGATGCTAAAAAGAAGCATAGATGCTGTGTTTCAGGGCTTCTGATGATCTCTAAGGATCTCATGACATTAGACTTTCTCTGAAGTTAATTTTCTTCTCTGTTTCACAGCAGCGACAGCCAAGAAGGATGAAGAAGAATTTATTAACCTTTTTTGATTTGCACCATCTTTGACAGTTGTTCCATATTAGGTGACAAGATAAGATTATCAATGAAGGTAGCTAATAGCTAAATCCATTCAAGTAGCAGGAATAGTGCTTCCATTTCTTGGCATATTATTAATATGAAAGACTAATAGAAGACTAAGTAAGGCTACAAAATTTTTGCTAAAGCCAGTAATTACAGGACAAAGAGCATCAGTGGAATAGTAAGATCATTAATGACAAACCTGATCTGACTATCTACAGAATCTGTGTAAGGAATGAGGTTGAGAGTCATCTTCTTTTGTAATTTAGGGAGCAGAGTTTCTGTGGAATTCCTGTGTTGGATATAACCCTCCCAAAGGACACCTCAATTAGCATAAACTGCAGAGGATAACCTTGGTAAAAATTAAAGTTTATAATACATGAATTTTAGATCACTAAAGATACAGTATAAAGGAAACCCTAAACCTACAGTATATTGTTCAGTTGGAATTGTCTGAACTACGCTAATAAAAAAAGTCAAAAGAAGAGATGCATGCATGTATATTTTATCATACATGTACTTACTTAAGGAAAGCAAGCAGAGTAGAATGCTGCCAGTGGAGCTGTAACATTCGTTCAACTGGATCAAGGGGCAATGACTGGCTTGATGTAATGCCTGGTAACAATCGTCCACTCAGATGGAATAACATGTCATAAACAGTCTTAGTATCTTTGCCAAGGTTTTGTTTAAAAAACTTTTCTTGTGAAGAGGTCATCTGGGCTTTACACACATCACTAAGAAAGAAAAAGCTTCTGATATTATTCTTTTAAATGCACAAAATGAGCTAACATTATATAGACCACGATGATAAATTTAACAAACCATGAAGTAAAAACAGCAGCAAGAAGGTTGAAAAGTATAGCACTTTTTCCTTTTTACAGAACTTTCATAATAATGTAAGAATTTTGAACTGCATGGAATATTTAATAAGTATTTGTGAAATATTTCATAAATAAATTTGTGTTTGTCACTGTTTTCTGCCAAACATAACGTTGATTTCTATCATGTTTATAAATGCCTATGTGTTTGTGTCCCAAGAGATTGGCTGCTTCATTATTTAGTAGCAAGTTAGATAAGATCAACTAAGCGATGCCACAAAGACTGATATATTTCCAGTTTGCAAAACTGTTGATTATGAAATTTGCTTTCCCATCTGTTTCTTGATCTTCAGAGTACGTGGGGGGAAAAAAAAGACATATTGTTAAAATGCTTACTTATACCACCAAAGCAGGGACAATTGCTAGAACTGTGTTCATTCTGGGAGGAGAATCAATTTCAGTTAAGAGGGTAACATAGAATTTGAACTGCATATTTAACATACACTGCATTATGATATATCAGAGCATCATAGTTGGAAGTACATTTTAGAAAATGAAAAATAACACTTGAATTATATTTTCCTATAAACAGCATACAGATGCTACAATTTTAATAAACTGTGCATTAGAGTTTGTTTATATTCTTCAGATCAAATCCAAAAAACTTTAGTGTATATGTTAACATTTTATAAGGCAGATATGTTAGCTTTAAGCAGATATGAATTACCGTCTTAGTGAATATGGTACTGAAATAGGATTCTGTCCCTTAGACCAACCAAAGAGAGTGAACCAATTCTTAACAGCAGTTAGGGTTTTCTGAAAGAAGATGTACTCCTCTTTATCTTCAACAGGAAAAAATGATAATTCAGATTTATTTTGTCTCCCATCACTTTGATTGTCAGCTTCACTCTCTTCACTCGTCTTTTCATCACTCTCACTTTCAAAAGTAGTATTCGACTCTGAATGATACACAAAAACAAAATCCAGACAGATTCCTTATTTCCCTGTTGGTCTAGCATAAAACCAATATTTTTTTTTAACACATAATTGTTTTCAGAAAACAAAACACTGTCAGACAACAAATGATCAACTTATTTCAGGAATAAACTATTAAGTGATATGTACACATCTTGGGAATAGAACAAATTATATTCTTGGAATCTAGTTTCACTTAAAGAAAAAATAATTACATAATCAGAAAAAATAAATTCAGGCATAGCTTACAAAACCACAGACATCAATCTGAAAGAAACAGCCTTACACAGAGTTCCAGAAGGTATAGCTTAACCAGCTACTCAATGCTAGTTCCCCACCCCAATCACATAGCATGGCTCAGTAACTGACTTGTGTTCAAATAGCTTTCCAGGTATTGTATAGGTATAACTAAGCCTAAATCCCAATCTATAAGCCTTTGGACTTTTCTCTGTTAGGCTTTCTCTCTCTCCTAAATTCTGACCTGGTCAAAACTTAGATTATATATTTTAACAACTACTAGTTGTTAACAACGTCAACAAAATATTATTGCACAAAAGATGACTAAGAAACAGAACACTTTTCTTCATAGTACAAATAACTTAGATTATTCCATTCTTGAAGGTGTATTTTAATACCACTGTTGCAGTTTTAATGTTTCATTAAATGATGCAAAAATAAAACTAATACCTTAGTGAATAAAAAAAGGAAAATCTTGTGAGGATTTAAGAAAAAAAAAACAAAACCAAAAAAAAACCAATGTGAAGAGACTCGTCCTTTATACGATCATCATGCAGTGAGATCTGAGTTTGTCTAGTTCTGCCAGCTAACAAGATTACTTTCTCCATCTTGTCACTGCCACCTTTGCCAGAGATTGTTGCCTTTTCAGATCTGAAATTGAGTTGCTCAGTTGCTCTTTTGAACTTTTCTTACACCATTCCATTAAAAATGAATCATGTTGGTAAAAAGCTACTATTTAATCTGTTTAACTGTATTTGTCTTGGCAATACCTTAGTGAATGATCACACAAACATCAGCAGATCTGCAAGAGTGGAATCCTAACAGTGATGAAACAGCAGCAGTAATGTCTGCTGTTCTAACTCTAGTTAGAAAACTAGCAGCTGAAAGAAGAGAGATATCAATAGCCTCAGATACTAGTCACCTGACAATCTTGCAGAAGATCTATTACTCTTATGTCATTTGGAACAGCACCTCAACTGAGCCCCACAACAACGGTTGTTTTTATACATTACTTCATAAGTGCAATAAAAATTACAAAGTCTAACCTGCCTGTACAACTAGACCTTTGCAGAATATAGCATATTTACAGACTGTATATGGTTGGTTGGTTCATGACTACAGAAACAATGCCCTTCTTAGCAACTAATCCCTTAGCTTTCTTCAGCAGTTATTTTTCTGCTGGCTCCTCCACGGATATGTTACTGCAAAGGGGACCTTGACATTTTTTGGTTGGTTGGTTGGTTTTGTTTGTTTGTTTGTTTAAATAGTTTGACTGATTTCCTTTCCACTTAGGTTGCCGAAAGAAAGGAGAGCTTTTTTCTCTAGGCCAGGTTTCCCATGGTGTCACAGGAGAGGGCAGCCTCCCCAGTATTCATTGATTATATGTGCAGAAGCATTTCAGGCAAAGCTTACAAATGTGAAATGTGTCTCTTCAAAGCAGTAAGCTGAAAAGCAGCGTAAGAGCTTGTTGTGGTTTAACCCCAATTGGCAACCAAGCACCACACAGCTGCTCGCTCACCCTCCTCCCGCCCCGGCAGGATGGGGGAGAGAACCAAAAAGAACTAAAACCCGTGGGTTGAGATAAAGACAGTTTAATAGGACAGCAGAGGGAAAAAAAATAAAATAATAATAATAATAAAAATGATAAAAGAATATACAAAACAAGTGATGCACAATGCAGTTGCTCACCACCCACTGACCAATGCCCAGCCCGTCCCCGAGCAGCGATCGCTGCCCCCCGTCCAACTCCCCCGGTTTCTATACTGAGCGTGATGCCATATGGTATGGAATAGCCCTTGGGCCAGTTTGGGTCAGCTGTCCTGCCTGTGCCCCCTCCCAGCTTCTTGTGCCTCCGGCAGGGCATGGAAACCTGAAAAGTCCTTGAGCAACAACTACACCATCAGTGTGCTGTCAGCATTCTTCTCACACTAAGTCCAAAACACAGCACCATAGCAGCTACTAGGAAGAAAGTGAACTCTGAATTAAGCTGAAACCAGGACAGAGCTCCAAGTGTTTAAAACAAACAGCTGCACTATACCTGATTGAGAATCTTCATAGGTTGAGTCAGTGGCTGCACCAAAAGAACTTGAGGAAATACTATGGGAAAGTGATTGTGGAGTATAACATGGATGCAGGACAACTTCACTACTGCAGTCTTTACTGTCTATAAAACAAGATTACAAGTTGCAGTTGAGAAAACATATTTTATCGTCTGTGCTCTACCACTTTTATAAACGGTTATCTGCTTCTATATTTTCCTATTTCATGCTTCAATTAATCAACTAACAGTTCTCATTTGACTCATGATGAAAATCTCACTTTGGTCATTCGACCAGGGAGGAAAAAAAAAAAAAAAAAAACCCAACAAAAAACTACCTGCATATTTTTTTCCATTAACGGTATGTTTTACAGGATGGGTCTTCACACTTGCTGAAAAGCACCTATCAGAACAGTGCTAATTCAAGACTTCTAAGTCATGAACAAAATATTCGTAAGGAATTTTTGATCACAGCTCTGTAATGAGTCTCAGCATACCATTATAAAGCCCTTTCAAACTCAACAACACATATTTTACAAACAGAACTCAAAAGTATGCTTTATCAATCCATTGGTTCTGTCAGAACATATGTTCTGACATTCTCATGTTGACCTACGGTAGGATTAGAGGACCTTCTGCTAGTTCTCTCTGATGTCAGTCTCCAGAACAAGAGTAGAAGAGGAACCCCGTGTACTTTCTAGAGAATTAAACACACCAGTAAGAGAATGAAGAATTCTGTATGATTATCTTTAATTTTTGATTGCTGACACTCTTATTTGTATGGGTTGGAGCAAATAACACATGAGCTTGGTATCAGATATGTGGAAGTAAAGCCTTCCTGAATAGTTTTCAAAGCCACTGTGCTGGATAGATATGGTTTGGTCACGTTAAACAGGATTCCACGCCAAAATAGTCTACACAAAACCACATAAAATAGACTCAAGGAATTTAGTGGTAATGACTTGCTTCAAAACTGATACAAACTGATAGTGTAAACAAAAACCTATAAGAAACCAATACAGGACAGAAATATCCCATTATTAATGGAAGATCAGTTCTTACAAAATCATCACTCTATTTGTGGCTTAATCCTCAAGGGAAACCTACAAAGCATCTTCAAAAGATAAGCTTGCAAAAATGATCTATTGGTCACAAAAAAAACCCAACCCAACAACAACAACAACAAAAAAACATACAAGTGTATGTACAAGAAATAATACTTTTCCCCCTTTCTTATCTTCATTTAATTGTGCTATGATCCATGAATGACATGGTACCTATACCTATCTTCTATATGAAAAAAAAATTAAAAAAAAAATCATTCCTGTCTTCTTGCTAATTCCTTTTTCAACTTCACAAGTACCAACTCTCTTTTCTCTTAGACAGTCCGAGCAACACACTTATTTTAAGTTAATGCAGACTTAGAATCCACAGTCTTCAAAACTAAATCTATTTCAGACCTAAGGAATGACTTGCTTACCTGAAAAACTTGTCTATTTCATCAAAATACATCAGATCCAAACAACTATAAAAAATATAATAATTTACTCCATATTTGAACCTGCTTTGAGCATAAAGTTGGACTAGATGACCCAAGAGATCTGTTCCAACCTGAATTATATAATGATCATAAACCTTCCCATTACCACAGCTACACAGAGATTACAGACCAGTAGGGCAGGTAGAAAGGGGCAGGGGGGAGGAGGCAGGCAAAGGTGGGGCTGGGGAGACACACACAGGCAGAGATGTAGAGAGAGAGAGGCAGGCAGAGAGGCACATCGCAGATAAAAATATTTCTAGTCTCTGGTCACAGGCTTTTATTAGGCCTTAAAATATGGCTATGTTCTCCAGCCTTCAAGGACAGTAATTAAAAAAATGTGAAAACTACTCCCAACAGGCAAATAATGATCACATTTTATCAAAACATTGTGTGGTAATCTTCCCATTTTACATTCTTCAAAACATATCCAACATGCCCTAGGAATTATTGATGATCACTCTTTATCAATATAATTTTAATTATGTTCCTTTATTCTCTATTGTTCAGGCTGTTTTCTCTAGTCATACTTTAAAAACTTTACAAAACATTAAGTAAGTTTTAGGCTTGTCCAATATTTTTCAGTAAACATTACCTAATCATTTATATAAGCTTTCCTCATTTTCAACAAGAAAACAGAAGCTATTAAACTGTTTTAAAAATTTAATTGTAGTATCCCCTTGTAATTAATGAGGAAAAATACTATTTTGACAATAACATCCCTCTTACCACACTGAAAACACTGATAATACTACTGGACATAATATAATTTTAAGAGGTAAAATGTTGACTGCTTACTGCTTCTCAAGATAATTTGTTGGTCAGAGCGGTGAAATGCCAAATAAGGGTATACAGTAAGAAGGCAATTCTCTGCTGTTGCAGCAACTTGAATTGAGAACCTGTTCAAAACAAAATACAAAGTGATACTTTTCTATTTAGCCATGGTAATCAAGACATTTCAGCACAAGAATAAAAGACAGAATGAAGGTGTCCGGAAAACTTTTCTTTTCTATTCTGGTTCAACAGGAGAGTACACAGATGGGACTGCCCAGGCCAAAATGGTGAAGTTTAGTGTAGTATTTCCACTTCATAGTTTTACTATGCACATTAATGTATCATTAATCTGGAAGTCCAAGAGTTAGCAGAGATTTTGTGAAATAAATAAACTCTGTCTCTCTGAAAAGAAAAAACAATTAAAATTACAGCTGACATTTATGAGCGTCCTAAAGGAGACTGCTAACTTGCTAAATATATCCTATAATTTTTGACAGAAGTTTTCTTGAAAAACAACTTCTGTTTTGATTTAATGTTTATTCTATAAGACTTTACAGAAATCTCAAAATAAATATTTAGAAATACATAGATTCAATTTAAAAATAATGAGATATTGACTGCAATTGCTAGAACATAATAGAAATTGATGTCCATGCTCCAGTGTTCACTAAAGTATCTGTTCTGTCTGTAGCAGCCATATTAATGTGTAGCAATCTACCTTTTAACTTCTTTTTCATACTTCTCATCAACCTCTCAGGGTGCAGTCAACAAACAAATTATTGTCATCAGTGCATCCCTGTTAGCTGCCTGTATGTATGTTCTTAGTTCATTGCAACCGACAGGTAATTCAACTGAGCTTAGTTCTTTGTCATTGTATAACTGGTTTTTTACTCCACATTAACTTATTAACTAACTTTAATATTAATAAACTATTTTGACTAAGCTGTCAAAAAGGCAAAGAAAAATGTATTTTAATAACTCAAACTGCATGCTGATATCCATCTTGCTCGAGTATATTGAGAATTACGCATATAGAAAATACACCTTACACAGAATAAAAGAAAATATTTTCTATTTTCTGTAAATTATGTATTGAAGGATAAATTCCTATTTAATGTAAATTTAGATTAATATTAAAAGATATCACAAGACTATTCAGATTTATTTACAATATGACAAAATTAGTTTCTGCTGCTTTGTTATAGAATAACATAATCAAGGAAAACAGAAATGTTTTAAAAGTACCAGAAAGTAGCTTTTCTTTCCTCTTTCATACTTACTTCTCCAAACACAACATTCTTAGATATCACTTTCAGGGGAAATTTATTAAATAGAGAAAGGCTCCAACAAAATCCACAGCCATCTTTCTTATTTGTAAATATTCACATTTGGATTCCAATTTCCTAGCTAACAGTTATTTAAATCAATAATCCAACTCTGCATGTTTTGGTTTGTTCTTCAGACACGTCAATGCTGTTGGAACTTGGCTGGGAGCAGGGCAAGGGCCTTGACCAGTTTCACCTTGTAGCATAGTATTTGTTTTAGCTAGCTTCATGGTTTCTGCTTTTATTCAGCAAAAACCTCAGCAGTGGGACATCAGCAGGATGGATGGCTATGCGAGGTATATTTACATCCATCTATATGTGCACAATGTACATTTGTACATGCCCAAACCAGCTGTCAGAGCATATTTCTTTCTGCCTTTACCAGGCCATTTAAAAACTCACAGGATCAATAACTACAATACAGAAAAGTTTGTCACCTTCCAACTCGTTACTTTACTGTGATAAACAATTCTCAGTACTCTGCAGGCATATGTTAGGTTAACTTCAGACAACAGAATTGTGGGCAGAGATGGAAGAAAGCTGCATGAAGGTTAAGAAAGACATAGCTCTCAAATTATACGAAAGTAACTCGGACATCTGTATCATTGGACTCAGTGAACTTTCTGATTTCTCAGTTTGAGGTGAGCATCTCGCCCATCTTCACCCTCCATGCTGATGTGAGATTTGGACATATGCCATATCTTCATTCATGCTCTGATTTGCACAGTAATGAAACACAGAGAAGCATGCTTAAGAACAACTGCAGTACATCTTAACTAGTTACACAAATTCAATGAGTGATACTACTCAAAGCAAGGATGCCACCGCACAATCTAGAACATAAGTAACAGCCATTGCTACAGAACATCTGTGAACAAATAAATGCCTCAGACATCACAGTGCTGCTGCAAGAGAATCGCCTCCAGCATTGTTTGGAGGTGCTAACAATGCTGCTAACGATCCAACAAGGACATGCCTCCTTGGCTGCTGTGGTATTATAGCAAGAGAAATGAATACACCCAGTCAATAGCTAATGCAATGCAAATATATTCTAAACTAAGACATTTACAAGCTTCAGAGTGTTCACAAGATGAAAAAAGATTGGACAATGAAGCACCTGTGCTGGCTGAGCATAAGCTGTGAAGCAACATCAGGAAACTGCAAGTGATAGCAGTGAGTAAATCCCTGCTGCAGGCGACAGAGAACCTCACTTGCCAGCCTGACCCTTCATCTAGGGAGGTTTGCTACTTCCCCAGGGTTTTGATCCAGGATGCTGTTGAAAGACCAATGCAGCTTGTCCAACCCTTGGCCCTGCTACTCTTCCACACAGGCACCAGTGAATTTGATGGGGAGACCTGGAACATATCAGCCATGACTGCACAGCTCTGGGGGAAATGATCACGGGAATGGAGCACAGGTGGTCTTCTCTTCAATCATGCTGTGAGGGAAAAGAGCTTGAGGATGAGTAGACAGGTCCTGCAAGTCAACAACTGATTCTGCAGCTGATATTGACAGCAAGGATTTAGCTCCTGTGACCACGGCTGTAGGGACCATGAGACGGTGCTGTTCAAGATTCCAAAAGGAGGAAAACAAGGCAGAAAGCCATATCACAACACTAGAATTCAGAAGAGGAGACTTTGGCCAGCGAAAAGCCACAGGGGTGAAGAAGGCACTGAAGAACCTGCCACATAGGGAGAAACTGAAATTTGCAAGTGTTCAGCCTGAAGATGGCTCAGAGGGAACTTATCTATGTGTATAAATGGGAGGGCGTAAAAAAGATGGAGCAAACTTTTCAGTGATGCTCAGTGAGAGCATAAAGGCAATGGGTACAAATTGAAAAATAGGAAATTCTATACAGTCATAAGAAAAAAAATTACCATGAGAGGGGCTGAACAGTGGAAGAGTCTGGTCAGAGAGGGTTGTGGAACCTGCATCTTTGGAGATACTAAAAAAACAGCTGGACAACAGTGTTGATTCTGATTTGAGGAGTGGACTTGAAGAGGAGACTAGGTGATCTCTGGAGACTTTCCAACTTCAGCCATTCTGTGATAATAAATATCAACTCACTTATTCGCGCCACCTGTCTACTGATGACCATTAAGTATTTTAATTCGGTATTTTCCCAAAACTGGGATTTGAAAGGAAACTTCAAGAATGTGTCAGTAGCTAAAAAAATTCATCTGAGTTTCAAAAGATGACATTCTGTTTGTAAGGAAGCATTGGAAAAAAAAAATAGTTGCTAGGAAATAAATATTCATCATACACATTTCAGGCACTGAGATATGGGGCACCAGATAGAAAAGCATGCATATTTCCACACAAATATGGCAAATAGATTAGAAAGATGTTTACATTCTGCGTGTGCTTAAAATCATCTTGTACTGCTGACCTTTATTGATAACACCATTCATTAAGTGAAGTTACAAACCCATAAGTCTTGTGCAATGTATTTGTTCTGTATTTGCAGCAGAGCTTAACTAAATAATATGAAAGTCTATGATATTCTATTAGAATGAAAGGTACCTGTATTGCTAGCAAATATGAAGTTGCTAAATGTGTTAAATTATTCAGTGTATTCAGTTTTATAATGCTTAATAAAGCAAGTAAAAAATTTGTTATCTACATGAACCATCATTGCCACTGCTATTTCAGTGTTTATTCTCTAATGCATATTTCCAAAGAACACAGAAGAGGAGAATGGTCATTAAATATATTGTGTTTACCAACATTTGAAATTTGCTGATCACCAAAAACTAAAGCTCCAACTGTGATGACAAAAAAATACCATCCAACACTCTATATAAAAGCAGTTCGTTCATTTCTTTTAAATTAACTCTGATTTTTTTGTTTGTTTTATGTTTGTGGAAATACAAAGGAACCTGAATTAAAATATATTTATCCTTTTTACTTTGCTCTATAGCATTTCAGACATTTTCTAAGTAGAAACAAGTGATTGTTTTGTATCAGCGTACCCCAAATGCTCTAGAAATACAGGCATAGTTAAATAACCCTTC
The DNA here is from genome assembly GCA_013400535.1 of Scopus umbretta. Taxonomy (NCBI): domain Eukaryota; kingdom Metazoa; phylum Chordata; class Aves; order Pelecaniformes; family Scopidae; genus Scopus; species Scopus umbretta. The sequence continues at coordinate 11,592 of VZTL01033249.1, forward strand.
TTCAACAATATTCATTAACAGATGCAGAATATCACTAACAATTTCTAAAAAGAAAGAATCCAAAGCCATTAGGATCTAACTGACAAATTTCTGTAGCAACATTGCTTCGGTAAATTAAAGAAATATTTAAGGGAAGCTTTATTTTATTTTAGAAAACAAAACAAACTGCTGGCAGAATTGACTAGTGCCAAAAGGAAACTTGACACGAGAGTGAGGCATTTAACAGATCATTAAGAATAAGAAATAACCTAGATGCATGCAACAAGAAGTTGTAATTTAAATATAAATAAATAAATAAAGGCCCGCCCTCCTCCAAAAAATCCTTGAATACATCCAGAGATGACAGAACTGGAAGGGACAGGAAAAGACGATCCATGCAAGCTCTGCCATTTCTGTTCACAAATGAGCAGTTCCCCAACACTGAGGAGCCCTTATCCTTTGTAGCAGGAGCTCAGGCTTCCACAGTAATCAAAATAGTACAATAGTGAACAGTGACAGACACATGGCTTCACACGATATATAGGACTTATCGCTGGGAAAGTAGCCATGTTTTTTCTAGTAGCAGCAACGATGTCTGTTCTTAATTCCTGAATAACAGATGCTGGCAGGAACCATCAAAATGGTAGAAAGCCACATGCACAGAAAAGAACAGGAGTGATTAATGGGTTTGGACCATCCTGGTTTTCAAAAGCACTCCCAACTCTCTGAAGTAAAATGCCAATATATTATTAGGTCAGGTGACTGCAGCAAAGCAGCATGCAAACATCAAGAACTCCAATGTTTTCTAGCTCCCTGTTTTCTCCAGATTTAAATTATATTGAAAGAAATTGACAGCTCTAAGGCTTGTCAGCAGAAAACATGCCAGTTGACATTTGCCAGGAGTGCCTATTAAAAAGCTGCATGGTTTAGGCACGTTTCCCCAACAGCAAAAGGGAAGATACTGTTTCCCTCCATGAGACACTGAGGATCTCATGGACTACCAAACCAACTGGAACTGGGTACCTTTTCATAATTGTGTCTCAGTTACATCACATTGTTATTAGAGGATAAGATCACCAATATCCTCTCTTCCTGAAGTTCCAGCCACGAACAACATGAACAACATCAGGAATTGCATGACTTTCCCCAGCTTCCCAGTGGGAGACAGAAAGGAAGTGGAGAACTGCACAACATGGGAGGCAAGCACCTCAGCACTTTTGTGTCATCAATGATCACCAGCAGTTTATCTACCCAATGCACGTGTGGGGGTTTTTGGATATTTTGCTGCCCAAAGCACCATTTCCTGTGATTGTATGACACCACATGTATCTGTTGTTCGCTACTTATTTTTTTAGAAAGAATAAGTTAAATATCATTTCAATCAGGATAACAGAAAACTTTCCTTCCTGCTAAATTATCTAATCAGCAAATCAAGAGATATAATAACAATTAGAGGACAAATATACAAATATGCCATGTTCACAGAGGCTTTTTTTGGTTTAGTTTTTCATGTTGAAGGAAATAAGAGTTGTAGCTAAATATTTTTTCCCATTTATTAAATACTTGCTCAATATAGTCTTGGATTTTATGTTATTTTTTACTTCTGTATTCCTACCAGCCCTACACAAAGAAATGTCATTTATTCTGCTTAGGAGTCAAAGGAGCAAAAAGGGAGAACAGAGATTAAAAATAACATTAGAAATTAACTGCAAATTCTCATTTAAAGCAGTCATTAAATAAATATTAATGCACTGTCTTATGATCCATTTAATGGAATCTGCACACACAGTAAATTACTTGCATAAGTGACAACCATATATCTATTCAGTTTTCTTTTGCAGCTACATATAACGTGGTTTTGCTATAAAACAGATTGCCTACCATCTTTCAAATATTTTGTGTAAAGTAGCCAAATTCAATATTATCTATCCTCTACCCAATGTTCACTCTGACTTAAAGAAAAAAAAAAAACATTATTATTTAGATGGACTTAATACGGACTACACGAATCAAGCCTACTGAAGTTTTAGAGCTGAATTTAGAAAAGCAAAGCACTGCATACCTTAAGTAAAAAATGACCAAAAAGGAGTATTTGTCTCATCAATACTCGTGCTCTGAAATATGCCTAGAATTAGTTTTGCTTAGAAGTTAAGGCTCCTTTCCTAAGTAGTTAAACATAGGACATGGTATTTTACCAACATACGAAAATAACTTGTTAAGTCACTTATTTTAATTTCATCCCAGAACACAGAATAGGAGTTGAAGATCAAAATTTTAGTTCAAATAATTTAAAAATACATATTATTACTTTGAAAGTGAAAATATAAAGAGAGAATACCTGGCAAATTAATACATCTTTGGCTACAGATACTGTGAGATTTCATGGACTATTAAACAAAGCAGGAACCTATTCAAGACCAGCTAGCTTTTATAGGTGTTATAAAAGGTTATAGGTTTCATTGTTTTATTATTAAAGATTTAGAAGGCCCTGAAATCTTGTCTTCCTGAAAGACTCAAATTAACAAAGCAGTTTATACTCATTAGTTACACAGTTTGAAACAAACTGCTAAAATGCTTAGATACTTAGTTGAATCAGGATTGAAATTTGAACACAGAGTAGGTCTCCCATTGAGGGAGGGGCTGGGAAGAATGGGGGTAGTTATGCAGAGAACAAGAAATTGCAGCTACGGGTTACTATAGAGTGGAGTAATATTACCAGAGCACAGAGTAATATTAACAGTAGTAATGAAACCCAAGTCTGGATAAATTAACATAGACTTCATTAGAATAATAACGATACGCTCAGGATTAGACAACTGGGCACTGACTTAGACTTTTCCAATTGAAGGAAAGAATTCCTCCTAGTCACGGTTAGAGTAATTTCTTCCAAAAGTCAACACGAATAATATTACTACACTGACTAATAGCACACACAGAATCCCTTCGCTTTTGGTGGTGTGCTATTTCATCCAGTTGTGTTCAGGTTTTACATCATCTGCTCCTACAGCCCCCACACACATGCAACTCCCTGACAGGAAATCACATCTGCATTGGCAAACCAACGTTATTAGTGCTGTCCTCTAACAACTACCCATCTACTATGTTTTAAAGTACAGCAGCAATTTTGAGATGATTTGACATTCTTGAGCATGAATTTTTTCACCTTTATGAGCAGGGATGTCTTTTAAGGTGATGCCTTTTCTTTGGTACCTTTTTCCAAAATCACATTGAGTTTGCCTTTAAATTGAGGATGGTATCCTTTATTTTGTTTTAATGGCAAATAAAGAAAAAAGTTTATTACACAGCAGAAAGAATTATTTTTCTTTAACAAGGTTTGAGAAGCTGCTAGTACATCATATAAGAACAGTTATTAAAACTAAATATTGTGCCTGCTCAGCAGCTGTATTTCCGACCTCATCATAAGCTTAAATTATCCTTTTCTCATAATTACTGCAAGCTGCAGCACACATTTATGAATCACATTCCACACAATGATTAAATCTTAGAATTAAATTAAATGAATAAGAAATAGAGTCTTGGCTGACAATCTATACCAAAAAAAATAAAATACTAATCCAATGTGAGCAGCAATAACTAACAGATTCATAACTATTGCATCAAAACAATACAAAATTTAGGTTTATGCTTAGGGAAAAAAAAGTTCTAAGCTGTAAGGCAGAGATATTTAACCCTCAAAATAGGTGTTTTAGTGAAAATATTAACTGCATGAATTACTTAATTACAATATACCTATCTTTCTTCCTCATGCATATACCCATTCATCCCAACAAGAGGAGAGATGAACAAAAGGGACAAATGCTGAAAACAGTTATTTTTGCACAGAACATTCAATAGCAGATTTGATCTCCATTTACTAGGGGCAAGGGAGACCTTCTGCATTGCCTTTCACTGGTAAGGTTACTTAAAAAACAGCATACTACTTTAAAAATCAAAATAAGATGTATGAATTTCATGTTTGCACGTCTTCATCACTAAACAGTGTTTTAAAGAGATGAATTTGGGTATGAACACTGCATATAAATTGCTGTCAAACTCTAGATATTCTGTCCTAAAGGAATTTAGGTCTAACAGGAATTAGACCACAAAAATTCCTAAGTATTTTTCAGACGTAAAGCTTATACTCCCAAATAATTTCAGTACTTTTGAAAACTTCAAATGCTTTCTGACATCGTGCACAGGATTGCATTTGAGGAAATATATAAATAGATAAATAACAATATAAATCACATCTGCCTTTATCCCTTCTCTCTGATAGCGCCCGCTTCTGCTGATGCTCCTGTCCAGAAAGTCCCTCTAAGGCAGTGCAGAAAACACTGAAGAGCCCAGTGCAGAGGGA
>VZTL01033251.1:1704-12629 GCA_013400535.1 Scopus umbretta
GCGCCGTGAAAGCCTGTCGCGGCCGCGGGGCGGGGGATCGCGGGGCGGCCTCCGAGGGCCGGCCGCGGCGCGGCTCTGGCTCCGGCTCCGAGCCCGCCTGCTCCCTTCGTCGGGGAGCTCGGCCTGTGAGCCTTCGCGGTGCCGAGCGTGGCAAGCAGGCGAGCTGAAGTAGGTCATCTGAGTTTCTACCCCGAAAATGGCTATTTCGCGGTAGGCGACGGTGAGGGGGAGAAAAGTATCTGTGAGCAGAACAAGCAGGCTGCCGCTCAGGAGTGGTGCTGGAGCTTTGACCTATTTGGTCAATACTTAAATGTCGCTTAAAAATGTAAAGTTCTTTTGTTGTTGTTGTTTGGGGTTTGTTGTTTTTTTTTCCCCCCTCCTTTAGAAGAAGAATAGGGGAACCATAGAGCTGTTGCTGGATAAAGGAGTAGAACTACTGGTCTGTCTTCTTGTTGACTTCTTTGTTGTGTATACTCGTCCCTAAGAAAACAACCCAGCTTTTCCACCGCTGCTGTCCCAGTTCCCACTCAGAAGATCCCCTCAGCCTATTGCCATGCGCCAACATCCTTTCTGTCTTTTTCCTTCCCACACCTAGCCGATGTGTTTAATTTCTACCACGTGTCCTATAAACTTTCCCACTGTCACCCGTCTCCTTTCACTCTCCTTAATTATACCCCACGGCTGCTTTGGATCTGCACGTGTGGTGATTTGCCTCTCAGCCAGCAAAGCAGAACAGAAAACTGTTGAGCTCACACTGAAGACACTGGATCTGTTTCCTTTATCTAGCTGCCAATTTGGGGGAAATTTGTAGAAATTTAATGTGCTTGTGATTTCTGTCTTTCTGACAAATGAGGTTCACGTTTGGCAGCGAGGTCAAAAGCTGTGTGTCTTGAACAAAAGGCACAATCTCATTAATCTAATTTGCTCAGAAGATGCCAGAAGTGTTAACTAAGTTAGCAATAAATGTACAGATAATAACAAAAAGACAATTGTAAGGGGTAGTTCAACTATCTTAATTTAGATTAAAATTATTAATATTTACTAATACAGTTTAAATACTACTTGTAGCTCATTACCTTTTTATTATGCTAAAAATTTATGTGACAAGAGTCCAAAGACTGATGTAAAAAAGTAGGATAAGATTTTTGCTACTAAAGGAGTACTGTACTTGCTACTTTTCTGTATCAAATACAGCATAATTTTCTTGATAAATATCTTCACAATAAGAAAATCGCTCTTTATTAATCCTTTTTTTTCTTACCTTTGGAACAAATAATCATTGTAGAAGCCACAAATTTTTTTATATCTATATATATGTGTATAAGGAATGTTGGCACTTGGGATAGAGCAGTCCTGTCCACTTAGAGAGCAGTGGCAAATCTGCAATTTTCAACATGACCATCATTCAACTCTTGAGTATTAGTGATACAAGTTTTTCTAGTTAAGGACAATTCTCATTCTTGTGGATATATCAAAAATATTTCATACTGGTCACCTGGTCTGGTATCAGTAATATAATTAGAAGAGCACTGAGTTGAACTTGCTCTACTTTTGGGAGCATGTTTTTCTACAGGTATAGTGATGTGATGATCTTTTAGCCAAACGGTTTAAACTGTCCTGATGTCTGTGAAGTGCAGGTACATCGTTCGCATAATGGACTAATATGACGAGAAACTAGTGTGTATATCTCTAATGTTAATTCATGAGGCAGAAGCTGAGTTTAGATTTAGTTGCATGAAAATAAACTGGTCAAGTAACTACAGCAGATGCGCATGTCTGGCAGTCTTAAAATGTTTGTCAAGCATGTGCTTTCATCAGGATCCTTTTGATAGTTATCCTAAAGCTTGGTGCAAGGGCTGAGCTGGGGAGCATATTTTATTCTCTGGGGGCTAGTGTTGTAAAATGGGAAGTTTCTGACATAATTGATTAGTATGACTCTAAATTCACCATATGTGAAAACTATACTCTTTAACGGTATTTTAAAACAAAACGGTGTTTGTGTGTGTGTGCTTGTAACATTTGTGAGACGAGTAATATGAGCTGAGAAACCTATCCATTATGAATACGCACATACGAGAGCACCAACACATCTGCTTGAGTTAGAGGTTTCTCAAAAAGAAAACGGGAAAAGCCCCGCTCACTCCTAGTCGTGTACTCTATGAAGATAGCTAAAGACTACTCAGCAGGCTTCTAGCATACTTACAGAGTGACGTATAACCGTACTGAGCTGAGACACAATCTGTACTGAGTTTTTAGTATGTTTGGTTATAACTAGTTCTGCTAATGCTTCTAAAATAGCCGTAATGAACTCAGAGGCAACTGATGTGTTATAGACATGCTGCTGCTGTTATGAACTGATACAGATCGCTCCGAGATAGCAACCTGGGTGGCGATTTTAAGAGCAGCTGTCATGGTCAGATTGGTGCCCTTAAGAAATTCTTCATGCGGTGTGGACAGCTTTCGGGAGTACCCAAGTTTTAATTTCTAGAGTTCTGGCAGTCTGGTTCCTCTGACTGGCGGCGATTGGTAAGCTCCTAACTCCTCGCTTCTAAAGTAATCCAGTGCTTTTAGAATTCTCACCATGGACTGGGTGAAGACTTTAGTGTGAACCTACTGATGTGTTTAAGACAACTTGTTTCCCAAATGTAGCATATTAATTATAAAGGATTTTAGGTAAAACACTCACAAACTTGATGTGTTTGTTTCCTACATATGCAAGTGTAGCAATGGAAAGTTTCGCTATCCACTGGTTATTGATCTATCTCACCTTTATGTCATTCCTTCTGTCGCTGTTAGTGGGGAGTTATGGTGAAGAGTGGTGGTTTGGACAAGATTTAATGGTTCTAGTGTCAAGGCATGTAAACAAAGGTCTAATCTGGGGGATAAATTATTTATACTGTATAGATGTATATTTATACGCTCATTGCATTCACTCGTTGCAGTATAGTGCATTCAGAAGCCCAGTTTTTAGTGATGAATATGTGCAGTTGTGAATGTGTCTAACGTTTGACTATGGAGAAACATCCTGTTTGTGCAGAAAAGTGTTTTAACAAAATTAGGGTCGGAGAACTTGGCTCAAAGCAGCCTTTGCTAGGCACCTCACTAAATAAAGCATTTGTGATGACTTTAAAATTTGCATTTAAATGCATGTATTTCATGGATGAAAGGAATGGGATAGATGGGATAGATTATTGGATTTTAAGCTCTATTTCAGTACTTTATGTAACCAAAGCATTGTTCTGTAAGGCTGGTGAAATACCTTTTTGTGTAACTCGTAGATACAGTGTTTTTATTATGTGACAATTTGTTGTTCAGCTATGTTCTCATAGGTGCTTCCTCAGAATTTTGATGAGGTAGGTAGAATGAACAAGAACTTCAAAATTTGTAAAGAGAGGCACTTGCTAGTTCTGTCTCAGCATCTCAAGTGAGTTATTAAGGAACAGCAGTAAAGAAAAGCAGAAATCTGCCTTTCAGCTGGCGTGCTAGAGTTGGTATTGTCAATACTTTCCTAGAACAATACATTTCTATCCCTAGAAAGTGCATAGAAGCTTACATATTACATAAACACACTTATTTAAAGGGCGTTTTTTTCAGGAAATACTGCGTTTGGATAGATTTTTAAATGAAGCAGGGCATGAGCCAAGAGTAGGTATTCCATAACTTCCTTCTCAGTAGCCTGTGTGTTCAGACTCCATTCCTTCTGCTTGTGACTAAGAGCCTCAGACACCCTGAGGAAAGAAGGTTGTTCTTGTTTAGCAAGAAAAAGCAGTCTGGACCAGGGTTTTCAGACTTTTATTACAGCTGCGGAATAAAGATGAGAAATCAGTGTTCCAAGTAAGTGCTTTTACAGTCACGGCAGAGTAGACTCTGTAATGCATTATGTGCTAAAAGAGGAAGAAATGTTAGAAAAAGCTAGTAAGGTTAAGCGTATTTCTCTTTTGGCTTTTCAGCAGAGAATGTTGCTTCCTGTGCTGCATTATACTGATCAGCTCTAGTATACGCAGAACAATGCAGAACGTCAACTTAGATCCACCACCCCCCCCCTTTATTGTGTATACATTGGAATTTTTTTGTTCCAGCTTTCTGACAGACCACTTTAGGCTACATGTCTTCCTTAGGATTGAATGCGCTATTGTGATTTGCATGGATGAAGAAAATCTAACTCTGAATTTTGCATTTTTATTGAAAATATGAAAAAAAAAATCTTTATGTTGTTGCCCTCTGGGAAATAAGCTGCAGCATTTGAATAGTGCATAGAATTACATCTAAGATTGCAAGTCTGTGTGTGGGAGGAATGGCACAGCTATGCTTTAGAAAAATGACTTCATTTGAGAGTATTTCATATTGCTTTTTTAATATTTGAATTACCACATTGCTGTTTGCTTTTGACTGAGGATATCAGCTATAGAAATGAAGATTTTTACCAGTTCATCATAATATGCATTTAACTATCTAGTTTCCCAGTCTCTGTGCTATTGCACTGGCCAATACATTTTTGTGTTGTAAATAAAAATATATCTACTGATATTGTCTATGGCTTGATGCCAAAAAAGGGTATTTACTCCTTTTATTTAATGCAGGAAGACAAGTAGTCTTTTGCTTTTCACTCGTAGAATTCTGAAGCTTCTTTAGATGGTGTTATGGAGAAGTCTAACTGGTTTTGTCTCTACTTAAATAATCCATTAAATGCTGTCTGATGTTTGGGAGGGAAAATATTTTGAGATTGAAAACTGTAGATTTACTAAAATTAATATAAGTAGGGATGTGAAAAGAAGGATTAAGTGACTTAAACCCCGCATTTTTAAAACATTCTGAAATAACAATTTCAGTGCTGACCACTTGGTTACCATTGTAGAGTTTTGCGGCTGACTTCTGGTTTTAATATATTTTTACAGAATAGCCAGGTTTAGGGAGATGTGAACATTAGAACCCTGAAAGCTGTTCCCTAAATGCAGGGTTTGGTTTTTTTATGTGTTTTGGTGATTTCTAATACCTTATTTTTTGATAGATTTAAAATTTGAAGGGTAGTAGCTTATACCTGATTTTTGTGTGTGTGTGGCGTATTGCTGTTTAATCAGAATTAAAAGGATGGTTACAAAGAAAAAAATTCAGTGCGGTCTCTGTGTAAAAGCAGCTTGATCACAGAATCGCAGACTAGCTGAAGTTGGAAGGGACCTCTGGAGGTCACCTGGTGCACCCCCCCCTTGCTCAGCAGGACCACCAAGAGCCGGTTGCCCAGGACGCTCTCTGATGCTGGTTTCTGGGTTTTGTGTGTTACTTATTTGGTTTCATCCTTAAAAGGAACACTGGAGGTGCTCCTCTGGATTTGGTGTGTTTACCCTCTACCGTTTGTCTCTGCTTATCTTCACTTGCCAACTTTTTGCTTCTTTGAAAGAAGCCTTTTAAAGCTGTCCCATCTAAATGGTAATTTCTCCCCTTTTATTTGCAGAGCGCCTATAATGTAATTATCTTTCTCAAGGCCCTAGTATGTTTGCAGCTTACTGGTATGGTTCTTCTGTGTTGTTCACGTAAACAGTAATGTATGTATTGTGTTGAAGAAATCCCTTCCGTGAGGTTGCTGCCTGCATGAGCCTGTGTGAGGAGAGATTCCATTATTTTCAGATTAATACATGTTGCTTCAGTCACCTGGGGAATGTTGCTTCACTTCTGACTTCCACCCCCCCACACACCCCAAATACATTGTTGTGTTATTCTGTTCATGTCTTACATCTGTAAATTCCAACTATCCTGTCAGGTCCTTTCCATTGATCTCGGAATTGAAGCTGAACCATATGTCTTAGTTGGCCTCCTAAAGAAATGTAACTTACACAGTTGCACTGTCTGAGAATCCTAGTAACCTTCTTGGCCAATTTCAAACAAAACTGAGACATAGTTGTCTCAAGTTGCTGTATATTTTATGAAAACGGGTGGCCCATTTAAAGCCAAGTGACCGTAAATCTCTTAAACAGGGAAGACTGAGCTCAACTGTTATTAGACATCAGAGAACTGGGGACGGGGGGGAAGGTCTTACAAGTGTTCTAGTGAAAGGAAAGGAGCTAATATTAATGTTTACCTTTTACTTGATATCAGAAATCCAATTAGAAAGCAAAATCCTGAAAAGTCAGGCTTTATGCTTCCTCCTCAATTTGTTGCCTCTTTTGAGGTGCTAAGAATTAGTAAAGTAATTCTTGTCTGCTTTTATGCAACAATTAGCAGCAGCTCAGAGAAATATTTGGTGGTAATTTTTCTTTCTGGTAGGCATGTACTTTCTTCAAGAATAAGGGACTCAGAATATGAAGCTGCAGAGCAGTTTGCATTTTCTCTCTGTCTTCAGTGACATTGAGGGGAGTGTGCTGTCGTGGATACTGGCGAGAAAGTGATTGGATTGTCAGCTTTGTTCTCTTGCTGCTGCTCCTACTTTCAGGAATTTGAATTTTGTCATAAGGCCTTCATTTTCATGAACGCTCCCGGCATTAACTCTATTGTGCACAGAACCTGTCAGCAGGCTTCAAAAGTGTGGGAGCGGTGCTAATTCCATGAGGTGTAGCTACAAACACCCACTCACCGTTTTGGATTTGCATAGACAAAGAGTATCTCCAGTTTTGTTTTCCAGGACCTGTGCTGATGAATTAAGGAGAGGAGATGATTATCTGGTGATGGAGTGTAATAAAATACATTCCAGTTAAAATGGCAGCTTGAGGAAGTGGGAGTAACATGATAACTGCTTGTAATTGTTACAGGAAATTCAGAGTTAAATGCACAAATAAGCGAGTGAATGTTGCAGTGTAATGTAAGGTGGGATAAAGTGCAACAAAAATGGTTGAACCAGTTCTAGTTGCTGATTAATGCCAAAAAGGGAAGATGTTACTCTTCTTCCCTCTTCCTGCTCCTGCGTGATGTCCGGCCCTCTGCATCAGCTTGGTTTTTGTTGCTGTGTCGTCAGAAGTCGACTCACCGATAAGCAGAAAGCTCTCTCGTTTTGAGCTTTTGTGTGTGCTGGGGAGCGGTGGTGTTTGTTTTGTGCCCCCCAGCCCCGTTTAGTTTTCTGTCAGGTGTATGAGTTGAATTGGCTTTTGAGAGCAGTGCAGTGAGCCCCAGAAATGGCTCAAAGTAGGCAGCAGGAGCTCAGACCCCAGAATTCTCAGGGAGAATGGAGTGCGCCGTTGCTCTTTGACTAGTGATAAATTGTTAGATCAGATCAAGCTGCCTTGTGCAACATCACCCTACCTAAACCCAAGGAAGTTGAGCAAGATTTTGAGAAATTCCTGGATTTTGAATAGTTTTTGATATAGATTTTTATTGAATCTTTGCCTTCCTTAACTTTAACAGGGTAGGATCCTGATAGTCTTTAATTTTTTTTTGGCTCGTTTACAGTTTGACTGTAGCTTGCACGTAAGTAACAATGCATCGGCAAATGTTCAAATGCTTAATAAGCAGTTAAGCTTCACTAAACCCAGTATACAGAATATTATTTATTGAGGCCTAATCTTGTCAGTGCTTCCTGTTGCCTTAGTACTTTGCACTTTATAAATCTCATCACCTAATTAATCCCTGTAGTAAGAAATGGGGGGGTAGGGGGGGTGGACTGCTGGCAGATGGGACTGTGTTGTTACAGGAGAAGTGAAACACACAAACTTCAGTAGTGTCTCTGAAAACATTCAGTTTCCTAGAAATAACTTTTGAGTAAATTGACATATATTTTTAAAGAGACTACAATTTTTTTAGGTTATACCTTGTATTGATCTGCTGGAGCTTGTTTCTGAAGTTAAGGAGGTTCTGCTTCCTTTCTGAAACCTTTGATATTCAAGAGTGGGTGTTTTATTGCTCCCCTGAGATAAGTTCTTTAGAAAGACTGAGGGAGGGGGAAGAAGAAAACCATGACAACCTTTTTAGCATTGCATATTCATTTTCTGACCATGAAGTAGCTTGGAGTGAGGAATCACTCTGGCAGTATCACATAGTTATTCTTGTTCATTACCCTTTCTTTAAAATAAGAATATTTGGGGGGGGGGTGTGTGTGAAATATTTAAAGTTTGTGTTTTAAGTTGTTTCTTAAGTTGACTTTTCAGCTGATGAGAAAGCCAAAAGGCTGGTGAAGGCTCTAAGTCTTAATGAAAGCAGTCTCAGTTAGGGTTTATCTGATCAGGAAGGACTTGTGATATGTTATTAGAAATAACAATTTATTTTTATTTTTATTTATTTATTTTTTCTTCCCCCCAGGTGATTCATGGCAGGGGACGTGGAAGGGTTTAGCTCCTCCATCCATGACACCAGTGTCTCTGCTGGCTTCAGAGCACTGTATGAGGAGGGATTGCTTCTTGATGTCACACTTGTCATTGAAGACCACCAATTTCAGGCCCATAAAGCACTGCTTGCCACCCAGAGTGATTACTTCAGGATTATGTTCACAGCTGATATGCGAGAACGAGATCAGGACAAAATCCATTTGAAAGGTCTGACAGCTACAGGCTTCAGTCATGTCCTCCAATTCATGTACTATGGAACTATTGAACTGAGTATGAACACTGTTCATGAAATCCTTCAGGCTGCCATGTATGTCCAGCTTATAGAGGTGGTAAAATTTTGCTGCTCTTTTCTCTTAGCTAAAATCTGCTTAGAAAACTGTGCAGAAATTATGAGACTTCTGGATGATTTTGGTGTAAACATCGAAGGAGTCAGGGAAAAACTGGACTCCTTTCTGCTAGAGAATTTTGTGCCACTCATGTCCAGACCTGACTTCCTTTCATATCTGAGCTTTGAGAAGCTCATGTCTTACTTGGATAATGATCATCTGAGCAGGTTTCCAGAGATAGAGCTGTATGAAGCTGTTCAGGCCTGGCTGCGCCATGATAGAAGACGCTGGAGGCATACGGACACCATCATTCAGAACATCAGGTTTTGTTTGATGACACCATCCAGTGTTTTTGAGAAGGTTGGTGCATTTGAAAAGCAATAGACAGGATTCATCATTTAGCTAGGGCAGCATGCCATTAAATAGGTAAGATTCCCAAACCTATTAGGAGAAACAAAAAGATAGCGTTTATTTTTCTAATAAACCCGTAGAAGACAAACATTTAAAAGTATCGTCATCTGATTATTAGACAATAGTATGTACAGTGGCTGGAGAACAGGTAGGTTTACAATACGTGTTTTTAAGTGATTTAATATGGAAAGGACATTTTAAGATAAGGTCATGCCTATCAAGTTTTATTTCAGTCGTTTGTACTCTTTACCACAAGTTGCTACTTGCTTTCCAGAGATTTTAGAGCTGCGTTACAGCATGTAGGGCATATGTCATTATAATTGTTGTCGATATAATCAAAACATAGTGACTGTAGATTTTACATGTTTTCAGTACAGATTTATTTATTTATTTATTTACAAATGAAAACTAGCATCTGCTGTTAAATCTGCAGGGTGTTTTTGTTTTGTTTTGTATCTTCAGTGCTTGTGCTGTTACACAGCAGTTGGAAGTAAGCCCTGATCCTGCGAAGTTACGCATACCTTTGGTTCTACACAAGGCACATAATACAGTCAAAAGTTTTTGACGGTGTGAAATGTAATGATTTACTTTAAACATCAGAGGAATCTTTGTAACAGGTGATCTGAAATTCAACTGATCATTGTATGTTATAAGAGGTTAAAAGAGAATTTACTTTTTCTACTGTTCTGTTGAAGAATAGACAAAAAATGTTGTTTTCTAGTTCCTGAGAATCTCTGAGTATTTGTTAACAGTAGAGAACTACAAAACTTTGTAAGCAGCTCTCTCGCAGGCTAGTACCAGTAAGGGTATTCAGGTCAGGAATTACTTAAACTGTGCTGTTTTGTTTTAACAATGTTAATTCCGTGTGATAAGATACAACTTTAACTTGTGCATTTTTCACCTCTCAGTGAATTAATAGGGTTTAAGACCGTGTATTTTTGTTAGGCTTCTTACAAATTAATTTCCTATATGTTTTTACTTTGGTACCTAGTGAATATACAGATAAGGTTGTATTGTTCTTGGTGGTTTTAAGGGCTACTGGATAATTTAAGCAGTAATGCTTATACTTACTTGTATTTTAAATTATAAAAGCTATTAATTACTTCAGAGACTAGTGAGTCTTTATATTTTGGATTTGGTTTGTGTGTGTGAATTCAGTAGAGGAAGTAATAATACATAAAAAGTATTTATGATCCTATATTAGCCTATAAATGTAAACAAAATAAATACCTAAACATATTTTAGAACAGTAATGTAATGTTTACATTGGGTTAAAACTTTTCAACTAGCAAGAGCTGAACTCTGCAAGATGCTGTGTATTGTCTTGTTTTTAATAACACTTTAACCTTATTATAATATCATTTAAGCCCTTCAGTAGGAATACTGCTAGGATTCACAGAGTATTCTTAAGGGCAGACTGATAGGATAAGACTCATCTGAAAGAGTCTGCTTCAGATCTTTGAGGTTTTTGGGTTCCAGCATCAAGCTGTCTTCAGTTAAATCTCTGTAAGCGCACGTGAAAAGTATATGTCGGTCTTCAGCGTTATATTTAGGTATAAGTTCTGGAGCTGGTTTTGGTATCAGTGGTATAAATCCTGCATACAGTGCTTCTTATGTTTTATCTTGACAGTTACCAAATGGCCGGATAGGTACAACTGAAGGAGAGAAGTCATTTTCAGCATCCCAGTTTATGTACCCACACGTAAAAGCTTTATCTGTGAATACCCTTTCCATTAAGTGTATGCGGGAGCAGGCAGAAGTCAGTGCAGATTCTGGAATTGGACAACTGAGCAGAGGAAGCACAGCTAAATGAGTGTGTCATTTGTTGCTGCAGCTAGGAATGTATGTGTGTTTTGCCCTGGCTAGAGAGCATTGAGTAATCCAGCATGACAAGTGACAAAGGACGACTGCAGTTGGATCTAACATCAAAATATAGACCACA
>VZTL01033253.1:10648-36123 GCA_013400535.1 Scopus umbretta
GGAAAAAAAAAAAAAAAAAAACAAAAACCCCACAGAAAACTGACTGGTTGACACTTGCATTCAGGTGTGGTTTCATGTCATACAACTGTAGATGGTTTCCATATAGACATTTCCTTGCTTTTTTCCTACAATGAAGAACCATTTGATATTTATAGATCATTGTGCCTTTGGGGAGTTTACCTGTCAGTATTAAAATGTGCCCTGAAATTTATCTGATGTATTTTACACATGCTTCATAGAGGAACTGAATTTCCTAATTGTAACAAGGTAAGCACATGAATATAGTACTCCAACTGTTCCATCTCAATGAGTGCTCATTTCAAAGTGTTCCCTAGGGTTGTGGCACAATCTAATTATAACATCAAAGAACAGGAAAATAAATAACAATTACTATGGGGACTGTATTGGGCTGTTTCAGTAGTTTTAATGTTAAATGTCTCAGAAAAGCGTTGTGTAGGCCAGTTCCTTTCTGAATGCTTACACTGTTGTATTGTTTGGTTTTTTTAAAGTTTTTGATGTTCACACCTGTACTGGAAGCAGTGATACTTAAGTCTTAGCACAGACACCATTCTGTGTGTAGCTACTCACGTTTTAAACCACGCTTACAGGAAGATTATTCTATAGAAGCGTTTCAGGTGCTGTATAAAAAAAAGTAGAAATTGAATATCAAGTTTACTGTGGAATTGAGATGAAACTATCTAGTTTTCGACAATTTAAAGAAAACATGGGTATAATGAGACATTTGAATGTCCATAATGAAAAGCTTTTATGATGTTTAAAATTAACCCAGCTTGTGAGAGGTTATAGAAATAATACAGAAGTAGACAGCTGCAAAAGGAGCTTTTTCTCCCTAAAATTCCTTCATACATAAAAGCTATTTCCCTCATATTGTCTGCTTAGAGAAATGTTAGTTGCATAACAGGCTCATGTTTCTTGTTAGTTCCTTCTTAGAAAAATAAGTAATTATTCTTAAGATCATTCTAGTTGGCTGCCTGCTACTAAGGTTCTAAGGATGTTGCTATAAATATCAATATTGTTCTTGAATTTTGCTTCATGGTATTTTTTTATTCTGAACAGTTCATTACTGCTTTCTGAGGGAGGAAGGGGAAATGTTAGGTAAAAGCAGAGTAAAAGTTAAAGATGTTAGGTGTCAATTAAGCTTGTGAAACAGCATTCCAATCTTTGTTTTAACCTTGGCAAGACAGCTCGCTACTAAATAAATTATACAAGCCAGCAGATTTAGTTGAACTTTTATCATGTGCGGGAAAACCTTTTGAACCTTAAGTTTAACATACATACAGAATTCTCTCTGTTAAGTTTAATATACATGCAGCCTTAGTAAAGCCAGTGTATTATTCAAATGCAAATTAAAGATTAAATCATTACTAAAATGGGGGGGGGGGTATTCATGCAAAATCTGTTCTTATCAGAAAAGCTTAATTATCTGAAAAGTTGGGTGCTTCAAATGGAAAGTTACTCTTGATCCGGAATTTTATCACATTTTAAAATACTGTAAGTTAGGCATGATCTTATCGAATTGGATAGTGTTATCAAAGAAAAATGGCCCTTCTAAAATTTGTCAGATATTATCCAGTTTTTCTTTACAGCCTTTCCTTTAAACCATTCCTGACCTTGAGCCCCAGAAATCAGAAGTTAGGTCTTTCCAAAAGGAAATGCAGAGAGGAAAGTCTGTATGCAAGCCTGGATATCCATGCAGTGGCATTTCTGTTGTTACTCTGTCATTCTATTCATCTGATTCAATGAGTATACAGTTTATTATTTTTATGTATTTTTCTGTGTGATATCACAAATACAAAATACCCAGGTATGTCCACCAGTACTACTCATCTGACCAGTACCAGTCAACCCACCAACACCACTATGTCTGTCACCTTGACGAATCAGCCCACCAAAACCAGCCAGCCAACAAGATCCACCACCACTTCATCAGTCACGTCATCACAACCTAATATTACAGTGGTGACCACTTCCAAGATTTCTTTCACTTCTGTAACAGGTGAGTTCACATTTCAAGAAGCTCATAAAGGCTTGTATACATGTTGATATACGTTGTACAATTGTAAATTGTTAGTTTTACAATAGCATAATAAAGAAAGAAGGTATTTGCATGCTGAAAAATGTGAATAAGGTGGGGTTTTATTATTGAGTTGGCTACAACAGTGTTGCTCTGAGCACTCCACTTACTTAAACGAGGCGGGGAACCAGTAGTCTGAACCAGCAGCCACCAGCAAGGAGATTAGCAACGTGAGGAGAAAGTCTGGCTTTTGAATATAACTCCTGCATTTGTTCAGCCCTTCCTTCTACAGCTTACTTGAACTCATCTCTAATACTTCCTTTTTCACAGCTGACCTGTGGCTCAAAATATGTCTACTGGCTTGGTAGAAAGACTCAGTTCTGTTAGCTACGTTGGTAGCAATGTAATTAATTATATCCCTAATGCAGGATACAGTATGACTATGAATGAGCCACACTTCATGTAAAAGTTGTCAACTACAGTTTGACCGTACTCTTTAATACAACAACAATAAGTGTAGAATTCAGTATTTCCTTGTGGTTAGCTGCTTGTTCGCACCACTTCATGTTTACATTTCTAAACAGATCGGGGTTGCTCGCGTGTCAGTGAAGCGTTACTGGATAGGTGAAGGTGTCATCAGCAGAACTTTTAGTTGGCCACATAACGCTCCCTGTGGCAAGTACAAATGCAGATGGGCACAGACTGGGTCTTTTTGTGGGAGTTTGTACCAGATAAAACCAGTTCTCACATGGAAACTGTTATGGCTTATCTGAGGTCATGTTATCTATGTCAATATTTGTATTGGGTTCCAGAGCTGATCTCACTTGGAGAGTGAGAGTACAGTTCCGTGAGACAAGGTAAAGCAATCCAACAGCTCATCGCCACCAAAACTATTTTACTCCCACCACGTAACTATAATGACTGACTTAGTGGTTGTTGACCCCTCTGCAGGCTGACTCAGTATGCTCATCTGACTAAAAGCAACTTTTTTTCTGTTTGGGTTAATTTCAGGCCATCTTAGTGAGTTAAATTGGTTCACGGAGGGTACGAAAAGCACTGGAACTGGCCTAAGAAGGGTAGGAGCCGCATGTGTGGACGGAGGAGAGAGCAGGGGGAAAAAAGGCAGGGGAAAGAGTGAGGTGGAGAGGAGAAGGGGAAATCAGTCTTTCAGAGACAGCAAGCAGTTGGATCAGCTCCTCCTGCATTACCAGAATCTGTCACTTAAAAACAAAACTTCAGTGTGCTTGGCTAGTATCTTGCCAGTTGTTCTATGTTAAATTTGTCTAGTTGGGTCTTTAGATGGTACGTCAATGGGGAGGGCAGGATATAGAGGAATCCTTCAAAACACAATTTTGCAAGCTCTGTAAAAAGTGCCTTTTGTTTTCTTCTTTTCAGCCACATCAAAATCTGAGGCTGTTGTAGCCAAAACATCCAGATTTGATGTGGGCAGTTTTGTAGGTGGCATTATGCTGACACTTGGAGTCCTAGTTATTCTCTACATCGGATGCAAAACCTATCACTCTAGAAGAGGCATTCAGTACAGAACCATGTAAGTTCCCAAGGGATTGTCCATTGTATTACTTTCTTGAGGGGAACAAGGACAAAGAAAACAAAGAGAATGAACTCCAATACATACATTTGTTTAATGTACATTATATTAATATCATTAAGAGATTTAACTGTGATACTTTGTCTTTCACCACTTCAGCTATTCCTCATTATTATTATGCCTCTCTTCTGAGTGTTTTTTTTCTCTGATCTATTATATAAAATCTTGTTTTTTTTTTAAAAGGGTCCTTGTCCTTTAGATATTCCATGAATAGCTAACGTTTCCTTGAAAATATTTCCTTGAGAAGTTTGTTGCAATTTGCAAGATTTCTGGTTATTCCTGACATTTTCTCCTAGACTCTATTTGTCTGTTCACTCTTTGGCGTTTTCTTCCCCCTTGCCATTAATTTTTTTGTCGTAGCTCTATTTTCTATTACCTATATGATGTCCTGTTGGAACTCTGTTACCATCTCTCTTTTGTATCACCTTTTACGTACCTTCAAGACTACTTTGAGCAGACACTTTTAAAGCCAGACATCTAATATTCCCCATTCTTAAGCCACCACTGTTGAATTGTTTCATTTATTTATCATCACAGAAAACATTCAAAGCTAATATGGCCATTATTCACATTTTTAAAAGCATAGTATTTAACTGTTGTCAATACATAAACTAAGAATTTTGTCCCACCTTGCAATATAGGCAAGCCAGCTGGTTGCTTTCTGATATTTAGTTTCCTGTGTTATCTTGTTCTCAATTCCAGAAACCTGTCCATAAAATTGTATGCACTGAACCTGCTTTAAATACTTTTCACAAGTGCATGAAATGAGAGTTGGAATTCATTTAACCAAATACAGGCATCTGTATCTGAACTAGTCATTTCATATCATTCTTATTACTCTAAAGTAGGGTAAACCTGTCACATGAATCAGCCTGTCCATGCGTGTTTGTATCCACTTAACTGTGAGGGCAGCTAAGAGTCTCAGATAAAGAAGTCTCTGCTGTGGATATCGAGAGGTATAGGCTGGATCCCACCTGAAGTCACTTGTTTCCTCTGTGTACACCAGCGACTTTCAAACTTCCTTGAGGCGCAGGCTGCTGCTATTTGCCCTGTGGCATGTAGGTGCTGTACAGCAAATACAAGCCTATTGAGAGTAAGCTTGCTTTTCTTAGTTACCTTTTCAAGACCCTTTAGAAGTTGTGTGGGCTTCAGACAGCCTGTAGACTGCAAGTTGAAAAACACCGATGTAAACAGATTCTCTGCTACCACCAGGCAACTGGTCTGTCTCCTTTATGAGATGAGATTGCGGGACAGGAGGTAGTAGGTCCAGTCTCGCCTTGGGTGTGGTTCTACTTTGTGGAGGTACTCTTTTCCTCTCCTTTGCAGCACTCATTTCTGAGAGCACAGTACCAGGCAGACATCTATGATTTTGACTTCATCTTGTATCTCACCTCTTTTGTAGTGAATAGTTCAATCAAAACTGTACCATCTCATTTGCCATTTATACTCAGCTCTACTCATTTTTCTTTCAGGCTTCCAGATTTGCCTCCTTGTCCCATGTTCAGTTTAAGAACTAGGAATTCTTAAAACTAGGTTGCTTTTCTTTTTCCTATTCAGTATTATCTACCTCGGCTGAGAAGCTTGTTTTAAGTGAGGTGATGTCATTAGACTTGTTGGGATGCTGGTGTTTAGGCATTGTGTTTTCTCTCCATCTTGACTCTTGCTTGTTGGTTATGGAATTCAACCAGTCCCTGCTGTGCGTGTTTACCCACAGGAGTGTTTGAATGGATATGGTAGAATTCAGATCAACAGTATCTTTAAACCAAAGGAAATCTGTCGCTGAGCTTGTAAACTGGCTTTGATTAGCTGTTATTGCTGGATATAGGTAAGATAGAGAAGATAAAAATGCCTGAGCAACAGCTGATCTAAAAAGATTTACTTGAATGAAAAGTGAAAGCCAAAATGCTAATAAGGCTAGAAGCTAGAGGAGTGTTGACAAAATGAAATTGTTCTGTTAACTTCAGTCTTGGCTCAGAGAGGACTGTAATTCCCAGATCAATGTGCCCTTAGTCCTTCCCAGCAAGATGGCCTCTGTTCACAAAATAACCTTCTTAGCAGCAGCTGGGTGGCTGTTTCTCATGTTGACTGTTGTTTGTACTGCAGAACATTAATTACTGTGTTTCTGTTACAGTGATGAACATGATGCCATCATTTAAAGAGACTTCAGGGAAGACTGTTGAAAACCCATCCCATCACAGCTGTTGTAACTTACTTCTCAAAGTGTTCCTTTCGTAAAGATGATCGCAGTCTCTAAACCTGTCTTGGGTATGATCCTGCAAAATGTTGAGAAGCTCTTTAAACATCCTGGGTTTTTTGCATTGGCTTTCATAAGAAGAAGAGGAACTCAGCACTTTGTAAGAGACAGTATTTTTTTTTTCCAGTATTTGTAACCAAATTTAAAGAAACACACATATTGACTCATTTTAAGGTACAGACACAAGTCTCTGAAATAGCTAATTACTAGCACAGGGGATCGCATCATTGCAATTCTAAGTTCAGTTATTTCTCACATATTGCATAAATCCAATGTGTTCCATAATGGATATAGTAGGTTAATAGGATAACTTTGAGAGACCAAGCATAGGTTTTTATAAGTAAAATGTTTTTTTTCCTAATATTTTGTATTAAATTGTATTTATTTTGAAGTTTGATGTGAACTTTAGTTTAGAAATTTTGGGTTTTGAGCAATTCAGTTAGTTAATTTTTATTAGGCTATAAAGGGACATGGTTTGCTAACTGTATAGAAGGTGATAACGAGTACTTTAAACTTCACTCATTAGCTCACCGGTGACTTAGAGAGACTTCCTGAACAGGCCATACAATGAGACTAGCTGAAGGAAGCATGGACAGACTGGAGAGATCCATCCACAACCCTTTTCTCTAAATGGGTCCTTTTAGAAAGAAAACAGACTATGCAATTGATAGCTTCTTTTTTTTTAGCACCACCTAATGAAGCATGTGGAATTGAAGATAAAATAAAAATGGAAAAAAGTAATTGAACCATCATAAATATGATAAAATAGGAAAATTGCTTCTGAAAATTGTCTTTTAAGTTCAATGTAGCAATCGCTTCACTCTTGGTTTTTATTATTATGAAGCTTCATGCAATGTTTTAGCAGCATTTGATAAGCATTGAAAGTTACAGAGAGAAGTGGAAAATCCGTAAGACAGCATTTTAGGAGGATATAACTGCATTTTTACAACTATTTTCAGAACTTGGTACTGCTGCACATGTGTACAGAGGTCTGGTCAAAATCCCACTGAAGGGAACGGGGCATCTCTTAGGCGGCCTTTAGATTCAGGCCCAAATACACTGGGGGTCCCATACAAGATGGCTGATGCTGCTTCCGTATCACTTCTGCATTTACACCGAGGTAACTGAAGCTGACTTCATTACATGGGCTCCTGATTTACACTGGTGTAAGGAAAACTAGAGCAAGGACCAAGAAACACAGGCCTGCATCTCCTTACGTCACCAAATAATCGTTCAGTCCTGCTCAGGCTCCACTTGTAGACCTCTCCCTGGTGAAGAGGGTTGGTGTGGTGGGACTTGACCAGCCTGGTTACTGTGGGCACCAGTCCATCGTGCAGGGCACAGACGGGAGGCGGTGACAGCTGAGGAAAGGCACAGCGGGAGCTGCGCGTAGGTCCGTCGGGGCTGGGGCACAGCGCATCAGGGGAAGTGAGACCACAGCTCTGGCACAGGTTAATTTTTTTGTTGCGCAATAGCTTATTCTGACATGCAGTGTTAAAGCGGCTGTATGGATGGTTTTTTCCTTTTTCGTATGGAGTAGTAAAACTGTAGTCTAGCTGCGTAGTCCAAGGCACAGCTGACTCCAGCAAACCACGGCTAACGAGTAGCCTTAATAGCACAGCCACGCACCTGAAACAGGGGTAGCAGGGCTGGGGTTTTTTTTACTGAGATTGAGGTACAGGGGGGAAGAGTGATTTGAAGTAACCTTTGTGATTTTTCTTAATTGCGTTATTTTGTGGAAGACTTCTGGTTTTGACGTGAAGAGTTTGGAAACGATTCTTCCATAGAACTGCAATTCCTTACTTTGTAGAAATTAATACAATTAAATGCAGCTCAATTACTGGGATTGTCTCACCTCTGTTGTACAGATGAATAAATAAATATAAGTCTTTGGAGTTACTATATAAATTTCTGTTGGAATTTTATTTTATTAGACGGTTCCGTAATTCCCTCAACCCTTTCCACAGTCATAACCATTGAATAAGAAGTGCTCACTATATATACTTTTAAATGCTAGAATGCCACACCTAGTGCATTTTTGCCCAGATCAGTCATTTGTAATCTATTTTGTAATCTCGTTACTACAATAAAGCAAAATTGTGTGGTTAAGATTTCAGAGGTGTCAGTACAAATATAAAACCTGACCTGCTCTCAGGTGTTTGAATACTAGTCAAAGGAGGTGCAATTGATAAATCTTACCTTTAACTTTACATTTGCTTTCCAACGGTAGGTGAAAACCCAGCTTGAAGTTACACACGTATGAAGTGGGATGAACAGGACAGCTTTTCTGTGTATTATACCACCACTAAGTACAGATTTAGGCCTCAGTCCTGGAGGTTGCTCTACAGCATTGGAACAAGCAGTGGACCTGAATTTAGCTATGCTTCACATATGTAGAGGGGTTGACTGTATTTAATAATTGAAGTAGTAATTTAGCATTCAAAAATCCTGATTATGTTAACTAAAGATTGGCACTTCGTTTCTGTAAGGAAGGAGTATTCGAAAGGGTTTGCCACAGGAATCTACCAAATTTTAGACCAATATGAGGTATAAAGCTGAAGTAGGAGCAAAAGACAGAAAAAAGTCTTTTGTCTCATAGACTAATCTAGCACTCTCTCAGGCAACTGGGGAATAGAATATAGAATAGAATAGTTGGATGGGACCTACAAGGATCATCTGGTCCAACTGCCTGACTAAGTTAAAGCATGTTGTTAAGGGCACTGCCCAAGTGCCTCTTAAACACCTACAGTCTTGGGGCATCCTCTCTAGGAAGCCTGATCCAGTGTTTGACCACTCTCTCGGTAAAGAAAATGCTTCCTAAAGAGAATCCCTTCCTCATGGAAGTCTCTTCCCACTCACTTCTCTGGTGATTAGTTATTCTAAATTCAATCATAAGTTTATACTCATTTTATGCAACAAAATTTTATCACAAATAGCTCCTCCCCTTCTCTAGGTATACTTATGCTACAGTCAGTCTTTCAGCTGTTCCTTAACTGAGTTTATTAGAATTGTAAAGATGATGCAAATGTTCATAGTTCATTCTCTCAACAGGACTGTGTATCTTCTTACTAGTACTGATGGCTGAGCAGTGCAGTTCATAGCTCTGTCTTGATTAGGAACCCCTCTGGTGACACATCATAGAACTGCATTTACAGTATCAGCTTTTAAGCCCATCACCAGCATTCAGTAGATTAATACAGCTCTTACACAGAACCTCTATACTCATTTTTAATCCTTAAAATTAATGTTTTTGTGCTTCATATTAAAATTTATTTCACTTAATATTACAGGCTTGGGAAGTCATCCAATGGCTACAGAACATAGCCACCTTAGGTCAGATACCATGAATGTTACTTTTGCCCCTCGAACACATCAAGATCAACCACATCTCAGGAATTCAGCATTCTGCCATCCTCCCACAGGTCATTCTTTTTTATGCAACTCTGCTTTAGCCAGTATGCCAGTACTAAATTACTGCCCTTCCAGCTTAATTGTTTTGATGGGGCCCTGCATCAAAGGCTTCAAAGCAGTCCAGAAATGCTGCAGATTTAAAAAAAAACAAAAAACAAAAAACAAAAAAAACCCCAAAAAACATAACAACTATTAAAGCAGGTCACGTTACTGTGATAACATTATCCCTTTGTAAATCTACTTTCATTCCTTTCCTTTTTGTTCAGAGACTGTTCGAGTTCTTACATATTCATGCCACTCTATTTTTGCCCTGAAGACTTACATACCATTCTTAACATGCTTTATTGAAATAGATATAAGCAACAAAATGACAATATTGCCAAAAGCAAAGTTGAACGGCATCAGAGACTGAAAATTGCCTAGGTAACTCAAGAGGTTAAGAATTTAGCTGTGGCATGGAAGCAGATAGAATGAGAATGGACCTGTGCAGAATGTAAACACACTCTTTAGACAACACTGAAGGAGTCCTGATTGGTGTATGACCAAGATAGCAGTCTTAAAAAACAGGAAAGTTAAGTGAATTTAGGAATACGCATTTGACAGTTCTCACAAACAGCCTGGACACAGGGACTGCCAGTTCCTGGTGTTGATCCTGCAGTGTCTGTAAGTTCGAGCTTGCATTAGAATTTAGTGTTTGCTTCACTATAAAAACACTGGATCGCTGATTAATTTTATCCTTCAGTGTCAGGGCATCCCTATACTTCAAAACATCCAATTCAGGAACTCTAAAATTTGAAAGAATAAAAGGGACTCTGAGTTCTGGAGGCTCTTAAGTGTCCTTTTAAAATGCCAAGAGGAACTATATTCTCATTCTCATATTTTGTCTAGGTTTCAGCTGGGATAGAGTTCATTTTCTTCCTAGCAGCTGACATAGTGCTGTGTTTTGGATTTAGTATGAGAACAATGCTGATAACACGCTGATGTTTTAGTTGTTGCTCAGCAGTGCTGACACTGGTCAAAGACTTTGCAGCTTCCCATGCTCTGCCAGGGGCACAAGAAGCTGGGAGGGGGCACAGCCAGGACAGCTGACCCAACCTGCCCAAAGGGCTATTCCGTACCATATAGCATCACGCTCAGTACAGAAACTGGGGGAGTTGGCCAGGGGGCAGCGATCGCTGCTCGGGGGCGGGCTGGGCATCGGTCAGCGGGTGGTGAGCGGTTGCATCACTCGGGTTTTTTTTCCTCCCTGGGTTTTGCTTCTCTCTCTCTCATTGTTCTCTGTTCATTACAATTTTTATTCCTATTACTATTATTATTGTTATTTTATTTAAATTATTACACTGTTCTTATCTCAACCCACGAGTTTTCTTAGATTTGCCCTTCCGATTCTCTTCCCCCATCCCACCAGGGCGGAGGGTGAGCAAGCGGCTGTGTGGTGCTTGGTTGCCGACAGGGGCTAAACCGCAACATACTCAACATACTCAAAATTTTGAGTTTGTTTGAGTCTGTCTGTTGCTTCTCCTGACCTTCTCCACATCAAGTTTAAAGCAGTTTGGAAAACAAGGTGTTGGACCTGGCCAGCACTGAGGTGACGGGTGCTTCTAAAGTGTTAGAAGAAAAACTGTGTAATTCTCTGATAGGTTTCATAAAGAAAAGCAACGCATGTCCGTACAAATGGCCACTTTCTTCTTTTGATTGTTGCATAGATGACTCAGTCTTTTCTAAAGACTTTATTCTTCCCTTACAATTGAAGCTATCTTCCAATGGGCAAATCACAACCCTAACTAATACCTTATACTCCTCCATAAGTACCGAGTATTTCACTTCTCTATCTGCCAAAAGAACAGAGCATCAGTAAGGCAAGCTATATGGATCCAAAAGAAAGAGATCTTTGTTCTGACCAAGTCTGCACTCTCTAACACATGAGCTTAGAAATCTTTGGCAAGTTCTCCAGCTTTTCCCTAAAAAAAATTTCACCAGGCCAAAACTAAATGTGAAGGCCACTTCTAGGACATTGCTTATTGTGCAAACAGTTTCCTGCTATGTTCAGGCATATTGTGATCTCTTCAAAGAGAGAAACAAACCAAACTCACCTGTTTCTTTTTTGAAAATAGCACAGCAGGATCTGCTGTTTGGAGTTCTGCTCCTCCTTGCGCAGGATGTATGCAATTCTCCCAACTCTTAGGCTTTAAGGGTCCCATGGTGGCAGCTGGCAGTGAGGAAGCTGGGCTGGGGCACAAGTAACTGTTGTGATCACATGCTCAATTAAAAACAGAAACAAAGAACTGGTGATTTAGTATTGTCTCAGGAAGTTTACTCCCTGTACTAGTAACCTCTGGAGCAAGAGTGACAACAATTGCATGTTAAGTAGTTCAACAGAAGAGAGAATACCTTTTTGTGGCCAGAATACATCTCCTGCCTGAATTTACGTAGCAGAGGTGGGTCACTTTAGGAATAACTAACAGCAAAAAAAAAAAAAAGAATTTGCAAGTTCAGCCCCTCTGCAACATTAAACACGATACTGCATACCCCAGTCTCACTACACTACAATTGCCACAATGCAGAATTAAAGGCAGATGAATACACTGTTTACAATTTGATGTGCTTCTCTTCTGATGTCTTGTCAGGAATATACTAAAGAACCAAGTTCTAACTATGGAGTTACTAAACAACCACTAACTCTCTCAGCCACAAAAAGCAGTAATATAAAGATTTTTCTTTTATATCATGCTAATGGAGTTCCTAGATATTTCCTATCTGGCCATTCATTTCCGCATGTAAGAGCAGTGCTCTGTTAAAATGACTGGCAGCAGTCTGATCACTTGTGGATATTAGGACTGCATGCTGTCTTCAAGTTGACGAGCACTGGGCTCCCTGGTCAATGCTCAGAAGCAAACAGAAGAGCAAGATACACATTCACTTAAAAAAGTGCATGCGCGCGCACACACACACCCCCCCACCCTAAAACCATGCAGGAAGCTGCTAAATAATTACAGTAGAGCTTCATGGCACTTGCTTCACAAACATACAGCTGCTGCTTGGGAAGCTACCGTATACTTGCAGTATCTCAAACCAGTATCGGAAACTGCAACTGCTGCAGGCTAGATCCTTCATTCAAGTAAAGAAATTGCCCATTTATAGAAGCTGGGAATATTGCCTTCTATCTTCATTTTACAGCAAGTCTGACCACTGAACTCCGATGACACCAAAGTTCCCACCCTCTACACCCCCTTAGCCACGCGAGCACGCTCTGCCAGCGCGAGACAAGCTATGGACAGGAACGCTGACGTCCAAGGCCTTGAGCTGCTCCATCAGCAGGAAGCTGGGGGCAGGCGGGGCTGTTCATTGCTGCTTAAGCCAAAGCTGTGGAAAATGCTTTCAAAGGAGGAAGTGGACACAGAACAAAGCGTGAACAGAGTCAGCTGCTTCGCAAGTAACAGAAGTCACTCGATCCTCCCCAAACAGGGCACTGTGCAGACAGTCTTCCCTGCAGTTTAACGTTTCGCTAGGGTTCTGTTTGCAGTGTGCTACAGACAACTAGTTTTATTACAGCTTTCTTGGAATAGTACCGAGGAGAGCGTAAGTGCTCACATGCACAGCATTGTAGATCAGGGCAACCACAGTCATTATAGTGGGGAGTAGTGGGAAGCCATAACCTAGATGAGTCTTCCTGCCAAAACTAGGTCAAAGAATTCTACCCAGTAGTTTCTAGATCAAGTTCTTCCACTTCTCAGAAAGGGGTTCAGGTGCCCAGATGCAGGCAGCCAGTGCTGTCTGAAGTTGCCCAGGACATTCAAAACACTCACCAACCATGGCTGACAGGCACGTTGCAGGCAGGCACCGAGGTATGCTCCACCATCACAAGTGTCATTGAACACATGAATCACTCGGTTTTTAAAGCCCCGTCATCTGATCTAGATGTAGTAAATGCAGTGTTTGGAAAACTCTAACCCCATATAGTTCTGAAGAAAAATGCATTGCTGAAGAAGCTACTATGCTTTTCTGTATCCTCTTCCCTGCTCAGAAATAGGGCTCACATACTAACAATTCCATACTCTTCAGGTGAGCCTGACCTCTCCAGCTCCCCCTGCAGACTCATCTTTACCTGTAGAAAGTATACTTCACTCTATTACTACTACTTTCTGGGTCTGAACATCAAATTTGAAGTCATGCGCTTTACTCCATAACAAGCTTTCATAATCTTTGACAGCTTCTTAAGTTGCTACAGAAGACAAAAGAGCCTTTAGAAAAAAGCAGAAAAGCAAAAGTATGTTAATCAAAGCTGTTTAAAACTACATGCTAGGTTTGAAATGTTTACATTTTTAACAAGCAAATTAAAGGGAGGACATGTACACATAATAAAGTTGGACAAAAGTCTGCATTTAAGAGTTACAGGAAGCCAATCTACAGTTAAAGTAAAGAATCCTATGTACTGCAAGGAATGTATTCCAAAGTATTAAAATAATTGTGGTGCCAGTTAATGCACAGCATTAAACAGTGTTGCAGAAATTACGGGAGAATAGACGAAACCAAACATCAGTGTTGCTGAATTCACACTAGAAATGTTTAAAGACAAACCAGGCCAGGTTCTTACACACGCCCCCTAACGCCCCAGGCAGCAAAGCAAGACTTCTTCAAAATTAGTATCTCCAGTATTATTTTGAACGGGGCTCTAGCCCAGGAGGTACTGCTTGGGAATACAGAGCAAAGACAAACAGATGGTAACCAGAATGTATTTGCATCTTCTCTTGCAGAACTGTCCTCACTATATTTCGTGATCAGTACTACTGACGGAAACATCCTGAATCTGCTAACAAATCAGCCTCAGTCACGTAATTAACAAATAAAAGTACATGTTTTTGCCCTTTTTAGCTAGCCAAAACTTTGATTCAATGCTGTTGCTGCAATTATGCTAGAAATATCACATCCTATTAACTCCACACACAGTCAAAATTCTAAACTCAGTGGACAGACTTCCCAAAATGTCAGGTGATTATAGCAGGAGACCCAGAAGTTTCTTCCACAGACTTAGAGGGGAACTTTTATTAAAGTACAACTCAGATATACAACAAGGAAGATGGATACGAATGCCAAACATACAGCATCTGTAAGTACAAATGGAAATTTATGTGCTAGTGACACATTTCCCCCACTTAATACAAGCCTCGCTCTAGGAACTAGGCCACCATTACACAGGGTAAGTCACTACAGTGAGCCACAAGTTACAAAGCCCACACAAGTTCTTTCTAATGTATACACTTTACTACTTTCATACATATGGGGTGCTCTCTTTTTAGAGGAGATAACATACATATAACTAAGAACCACATATGAAGAGATGAAAGCCAGTCACACGCACACAACTTGCAAACACTGGCACCCTGAAACTTCAGGAAAAGGTATTTCCACCTCAGACTATCACACATAACACACCAAAATACTGTTAAAAACATCTTACTGCTGGCAGGTCTAAAGATTGACATGTCCACACTTGGACATTAAAGATATTACTGAAGACTACTGACTTCACAATTAAGAGGCAGGCAAACTGACACCACCACTGCAGGGCCTGATGCCGTTGCCCTGGCAGTATTCCTCCACTGTTTGACATGAAATCCTTGAGAAATACCTACAAACACTTTCCCTCTGCAGGTATCTACTATGCAAGTCTGGTGACACAGAGCTGGAAAGGGTAAAGCAAGAGACAACCAGTAAGGAAATGGGAGCCCCTGGACTACCATCGTACAAAACAAGACCCGAGTCTTCAGAGGGGGCTGGAAGATTAATTGTGCAATCACTACAAAGTTCAAACATGGAGAAGTAACTTTTACATTTTAATCCTTAGCTTAAAGGCTATATTGCTCTACAGCTACCCTCTGCCTCATCTCTAAGGTCATGAGGAGCACTCCTGGCCAGGATTTCTATTCTTTGAAAAACCAAGACAGAAGGAAGTACCAGATGCTGTTAGGATTTTTTCGGGATTTTTTGTTTTGGTTTGGGTTTTTTGGAGGGGAGAGGGTTGTTTGTTTCTCTCTTTTTAAATAAGGTTAAAAATCTGAATCCCCTACTTTACCAGAGGAAATCACCAAGTAGCACAGAAGCTCACTTCCCTGTTCAAAAGTGAATGAAAAACACGCAGAATCAAGTTTCATTGAACACCTGCAGGCAAACAACCCCTAACTTTTGCCAGGAAAAGACAACATTCTAGTCACCGCTGCCTACAGAGAGAAGCCAACATGAGAAAAGAGTAAACAAACACTCGTTTAAGAAGTAGAAATATTTTAATTCAGTCTTCATATAAACTATTAATACACATTACACAAGTATCTTAGTCATGAACAAAACTTTTAAAAAGTCCTGCTGTTCTGCAACAGCCTCTTTTCTCCTCAAGTCCACAAGGATGCCAAAACAGAACCAAAAGAGTAGCTGAAGTTAATTAATATTAATTGTTAATAAACAGCAATCTTAAATATATTTCTTCACATCCACGTGGAAGAAACTCATGAGAAGAGTTACACCAAGCTCCATTTCAGTCTGAATAAAAAAACCCCAACTTTCTGGTTGAGTTCCTAACACAAGGGCACACCACTGAAACTGCTTTCCTTACTCAGAAAGGAAAGCTACAAAAACCTCACCTTGGTATTGAGTTTGCTTTATGAACAGAAATAGTCTTCAGCAAGGAAGGCCTAGCATATTCATAATGATGATAAGAGTTTACTATTGCACAACAGTGTCAGGTAGTTGACTAATCATCTTCTGTACAACAATTTTCCATTCTTAAGACACTGCTGGCTTAAGCTCCAGCAGTTGGAGGATGACAGGAACAAAGACATTGTGCAAGTTTCCCTCCTTATGAAAGAAATGTACGAACTGTACCCTTTATCGTCCCCCTACAAATAGGGCATTTTCTAAGGGACGGCGCACATTCTTTGCATACCACTAAGTGACCACATGGAATAAACACAATAGAAACTTCTTTGTCCATGCAGACTTTACATGTTCTTTCCTCTTGCAGTCTTCTTAATTGTTCTTCCATAGGTAAACCTGGAAAAAAATTATTTAACTTTAAGAAGCCTGAATATATGTGCATTCTAATTAGAATACAGCCATGTTCCATTTCAGCCTTTATTTCCCTATCATGATTGCATCTTATTCACTAAACGTAGATGGCAGTGAGAAAATAAGTACATTTTCCAGAGCTCAAAAAGTGGCAAGCAAGGAACTATGTACTTTCCACTCTTGTCAGACAACAAACAGCTCGGGGATTGGAGACCAACTGTAGTTCTTGAGACCAGCTAATGTTTACATTTTAGCAAATGCTGTATTTTTCTTGCTTGCTTATTAGAAGCACAGAGCACAGCCTGACTGGTGGAAGTGAAATATATTCAGGCTTGTATACTTTTCTGCAGTCTATTAACACACTAAACTACAGAACTGAGAACAAGAGCAAACTCAGTCCCACGTCTGACAAGATTTTATCTACCCAGCTGTTGGTCAAGCTACATCTTGGGATACCTATAATCCACTTTGGAAGAGCAGGATGATGGTATCTGCTGTGAAATGCTAACCTGCTGTTCACTGTCCAGTCTTTGCCAAATGCCTGAACAAGAGCAAGCTTGTACCACGATCAAGTCCACCACATGCTTGAATTGTCAAGCTCCAGAAAGCTCTACCTCCTTAGGTGTAAAGCTCAGGACATAGCTTATAGAAGACAGACTTGCTTCCAAGTCTGCACATGCACTTAACTTTTTCAGGTAAGTCCATCTTACCAAAGCAAAATTAAGGAGAGAGTAAAGCATAAAACCTATTTCTTAATCCAAGTAATTTTCTTTTTTCTAATGCCACCTATTTGTCCCACAAAGTGGGGCTTTAAAGTAAGAAGGTTTAAGATACCTGAAACATCTTCTGTGGGAACATACTTCATGTTCTTCTCCACTAAAATAAAAGAGAAAAAAATCCTAGTCATTTGACTAATCTATATTCAAACAGCATCTGATTTTTTTTTATCTTTAGGTTGCCAAGACAGCACTGGTTAGACTTCTATAACCTTACATCCTTTAAAAAAAAAAAAAAAAAGACATACCAAATAAATCTTTGTACAGTACAGGGTCACAATCTTGTAGACAGTTTCTGAATATGCCTGCTGCTTCATTTCCTTTCACTAAAACTGTGTCTATCAGTTCCCTTGCTTGCAATGGTGTCTGAGTCTTTTGCTTAATAACATCATGCTCAAGTTCCGTTATCACTTTAGCTGACAGTAAACTCCTGAGGATTGGAAGTACACATGTTAAACGTTGGAACAAAGCCATTCGATTCTTCCGGATTAAGGACAAATCATCTGGAATGAAAAGGAGATTAGATGTTTGTTAGGAATACACCAATCCAAGTTGCATTTCTGCTTAACAATAATTGATACATTCTTTAAACGCTACTTGAAATGATCACTTACTACACATCACTAATAAAAACCTCAGTAAGTTTTAGTGGTATTCATGCAAGAACAGACTTAAGAAAGCCACATAAAAGCAGCTTCTGAGCTGTAGCCCTTTCACCAATGAAATCTCCTGCTCCCATCTCTAGGCTAAATTATCTGAGGGGATCTTGTCTAACTTCACACTAGTGAGACTTACATTCTTCACAGAATTGCAAAGAAAAAACAACACCTCTGCATAACACCAACGCTAAGTCACCAACAATCAACAGGTTTAGTCAGCGTCAGTCAAAATCATGCCTGATATGTAGGTAGAATCAAGCTTTTCTAAGAGGTGTCCAACAGAATTATGTGCAAGAAAACCAGAAGTAAAGCACAACCAAAGTCAGGAGACTTTTTTTTAAATAGTCTATCACAAAAAAAAAAATAATTTCCATTAAGATTTAATGGCTGAATCCATCTATGCTTTTTTGATAGAACATGCAAGGATGAAAGAAGCAGTCTTAATTCAATTCATAATTCAGAGGTTTCATTATTGCTTCACAGATTCAAAAATTTTTGAGGCTTTGAAACTTACATGGTATTAAAACAATAGGAAATGTTAAAGACACATCAAATAAACACTGTTAAATAGCTGACCTACATGGCTGAGTCAGACACAGAAAAACCTTTGGCCACCTTACAGAATCTAAATTTGTAAAAGTTTATGATCTCTTCTAGGACATGGATATGGCAGCTCACTGATTCATGTACCTTAAAGAGAAGGCAAATTGGGGGGGAAAAAAAAAAAATAGTACAGTGTGCCAAGTAAGTATTTTGGTTCCATTTATTTTATTAACAGCAATATAAAGGCACACAAATTAAAAACAGATGGCCTCGTTCCTCTGGAGAGCATCAGGTGATTCTGAACCCCTGGCATCTGTATGAACCATCCTCCTGAAAGGGACTAAAACAATTCCCAGCCTGTTAGTTCCATACAAATACCCTGACAATGTTTTTACAGAAGCTGATCCTAATGGGAATTAAGCTAAATCATTTGGTGAATAAGAACAATTACAAAAACTATACACTTTCACTTTTATCCATGCCTTATGCGTACCCGATGCCACTTCTTCAAGTTGTCTCTCTTTCTCTTCTTCCCTCTTCTCATCTTCAGCAGCGAGCAGATCAGATACAAGATCATTAACAGTCTTGTAGTTTTCTCCAGTGGCCAAGATCTTACTTTGCACTGTTTGCTTTATCAGCCTCCTACTGAATCCCATCTCCAAGGCAGCTTTAACCACAGGTGTGTTCATCATGATTATATCTTCTGAATGACTCTCTCCAGGTTCAAAATGAATAACTAATGAAAGAGGAAAATCACCATGTATAATATAAAGAATAAAATACCTATACAACCCAGAAGTTGGACACATCGACATTACCTACACATATGCATATATACATGAATACCTTGCATTAAAAAAGTTTCAATGTTTAAATAGACTTTAAGTAGTTAGTTTTAAAAAATGGATGCCAGTTACTTAAGATTCAATTGGATTGAATCTATGATAAACTTCAGTCCATGTCAGGCCTTCACTAGAATCTAGGATAATCCAGAGAAACCACACAATTCCATTATTATCTTAGCAGCTTTTTCATAATCATCACTAACTTCAGCCTTGAAAATGTCGGGGGGGGGGAAGTTCAGAGTTTCTAGTACAAGTAATTCTCTATTCCAGCTCCTGATCAGTATTTTCCATTCAACTTACTAAGCACCAGACATGTGGGATTCTGACTCATTGCCCCCAACCAGCAGGGTCAATGATAGCATAACCCACTCACCCTCTGGGAGGAGCTTGTTTCCACCATAACTAGAGTCCAACATGGAAGACTTCACTTTATCAGCTTGTCCTGCCCTCTCCTTGACCACTACTGCTCAACTCTGAGCATTCACCGAGCTACGTGCCTAAAAATTGAGTTGCATAACTGCATAGTCATGACACCCTCTAGCAACTGTTCCACCAAGTTCAATACCATAGGCCAATTTAACAAATGCCAAATTTACTTGTTTACCCAACCTTGAAACTAAAAATCACAAATATGTCAGATGCCAAGCATTCAAAACCAAAAATCTTAATCTGAGCTGCTAGTATGAAAATAAGAAAAATGAAAGACAAGATCTCTTAAAGGTGCTTCCTTGAAGTTTGTCCATATAACATCACAGCTACCTTTTATCATTAGTTAGGAAATCCTTATAATATTGTTGTTTCCAGGAAAATCTAAGAATTGTTATGCAAGTTAGCTTTGGATAGCCAATGGTTAAGTTTTCAAAATGCAGAGGAACCTTAAAAACATGCTTTAATCTACATACTTGGGGGATCAATGTTTTCATCGACGGGCATATCAGAGGTTGACAAGAGCTGTGGAACACAACAGAACTACATTAGTATCAGAGTGTTGCTTTTCCCCTACATACCTTTCTAACGCATTCTTCCCTCATCAACCATGCTAAGCTTTTTATTTGGATGGTACCCATTAAATATTTTACATGCAGTTACACAAGTCTGAAAATTCGTGCAACTATATAACTAATACAAAGGTAGTGCTGACCACTTCTGTGAAGAGAAGTTTTGCTTACTCTTGCCAGAAGAGTTATGGATAGAAATCATTCAGGCTGTCCAAGACTATCTGAAATAACAATTACTCATCTGCATTATTCACAAAAACGTACATAATCAGAATTTCCCTCTCCTGACACAAAGAAGCTCAGTGCCTCACAACACTTTCCATAAGTAATCTGTACAGGTCAAACGTTACTAGTCCAAGTCCATTAGCCATGGTTCAGCACTGGTATCATTTTTGTGCTCATGAAGAGCATTTATTGTGTTAGAAGTCTAGTAAAAATATATGCAGAAGTGAGGCAGAAGGATGGACTGAACTTCCAAGAAGAACACAGCACTCTTCAACAAGGGAAAAAAAAAGTTACAGAACAATAAAGTTTACCTGTTCAAGAAGATGGGGGAACCTGGCCTGAATCTGACTCACAAACTCTCCTCCTTTTACACGAAGCAGATATTCACACCTGAAACATGGACAAAGTGTACTAAATTATACTTTCTACTTGCCAAAGGAAAAAAAAAAAATACAGAAAAACAAAAGAGTTTACAGTAACACAGCCTGACTTAAAATATGTATTTCTCTCCCTTCAGAAGGGAAACAGTTCTCATAATTGGAAGCTTGATACAGCCTAGTGTCTAGTGACACTTTGATAAAGCTTTTCCATGATGCCCAGCAGTCAGTAGGCTTAGGTATATAAATGCAGCAGCTTTACATTCTGCTACCACTTCTAATCAAAATGGCATGTCATGAGAAATGATACCATGTCAGCGTCACTACAAAGTGCAGTGATAAACTGTTTCTATCCTGCATCTCGCCGTTCTTATCTCCTACTCAAATCGTTCAAAGGAATTTAACAAAGTTTAACACAGTTATCCAAGCCACATCCGCTTCACTAATGCAGAGTTGTATCTCTGAAGTACGTTTACTGACAGGCATAACACAGAAGGAAACAAAGGTGTCATTTAACTCTACGTACATCATGTAGTCCAACAGTAGCTGGTAAACTGCCTGTGAAAGCCTAGTTGGAGATCTATGTAAAGAGTTATTATTAGCTTTCCTGAAATTAAGTGCAGCCATTTCTGTCATTAACATGGGTGGAGATTTCCACAGGCATAGACAGCAATTAGGTATGCAATTGCCATTTAATTATGGGGGACATTTTAAAAAGTTGTTTCTGTCACTCTTCCAATAGAGACATGTTAAACAACCACTGAAACCTTCTTCACAAGCTTTTCCACACCTAAGAAATTAAACCATACCTGCTGAAAAACTGGTTCAAGAACATTCAGCATGGGCACAAAACTAGACCAAAGGAGTTAGATATTACTTCTACTTCATTTCTCAGCAGCTTTTGCTCTCCTCAGTCTGCTTTCTGACTGCTGCTCTTGGATAAGTATGCTCATTAACAATGCAACCTCACTTGCTAGTAGTGATTTGGGGATGCACACAGCTTTTAATTATGAAGTGAAAAGCATTAAATGTCAGGCTTAATGAAGAAATGTTTTGATTAACTGTTAAGTACAGTATGTATCAGCCAAAATTAAAAGTATTTAAGCAGTAAGGATGTGACCAAATTATGACAAAGATTTTGCAAGTTACCTTGGAAACCACTTTGCATGCTCAATCCATGGATCATCTCCAGATTCCCAGCACCTTAACCCACCATCACAGCAAAAACACTTGACATCATCATTGCGGCCTTTAAAAGAAACAAGGCAAAATACCTAGCAAACTTTCACACAATTTACTTTCAAGTAAATGCTGACACAGCAATATAAATAAAAACCAAAGACATCGTTTTTTCTTACCAACATAGTAAAAGCCAGCATCTGCAAGCTGTTCAGGCTGAACTGGAATTCTAGTAGGCCAATTTATGAATGTTTTGACACGTGCTTCATGGGTTTGCATGCTCACGTTTGAAACATTGAAACTTGTCTGGTCTCGGGTAAGGTTCTCCACAAAAGGGCAGTTAGGAAAGTGTCTCCGATGCTCTGATATAGCATTATCCTTTGGTTCCCAGTTACTCAGGTGACCACCACAGGTGAAACAAGCAACTTTGTCTGCCGTCCCCAAGTAATAAAGTCCAGCCTTTGCCAGATCAGTGGGTGAGAGAAACGTCAGTGGCCATGACTGAAAAGTGAGTAGCCTAGCATCTTCTGTACTCATAGAAGGATTGTGAAGTTTAGGCCTCAAGAATGAAAGGTCTTCAGCTGCCCTAGTGGTTATTGGGTCTTGAGGAAAACTGGAGAAAGAGCCACTAAAATATCCAACTTGTTCTAAACTTGGAGAAAGTGTCATGGAATGTAGAGATGGTGAGAGGCTGTTTGTGACCAGAGGTGAAAAGGCCTGAGAGGACAGTCCGAGGTTGTTAACTGAAAGCATGTTTTGAACAAAACTGCAGCTAGGATACAGCTGTTTATGTTTTTCCATAGCATTATCTCCTGGTTGCCAGCTGTCCACTGTTAAGCCACAACTGAAGCACTTAACTTTATCTTGCACACCGGTGTAATAAAACCCAGCCCGGGCAAGACTCCGTTCTGACACCGGCACATTAACAGGGAAAGCAGAAAACGTTGACATTCTGTAGAGTTCACACGATAAGTCATACTTCAGTTCACCACACAAAGCACTCTGGTTCATGATGCTAGCCAAGAAAGGGCTATTTTCCATTATGTTCATAATGGACTATTTTTGGAAGAATGGGACAAGTCTTCCTCTGGGAGGTAGTTGTGTGCATTAAAGGCAATTCAGAGTAACCCCTGCTGTACGAAAGTAAGAACCTGAAAATGAAATACTTTAATGTGCAACTTTGAATGTGTACATGAATAGAATTAGTCTCATGATTAACAGCCTTTAAACATTTGGAAAGTTCTTGTGCTTTAGTTCACACAACCACTTTCAGTGCAAACGCTGCCCCATCCCATTTTGACAATTGAAGGAAGCATGTCAAAAAGAACTTTCCCTTGAATTATATAGGCATCACATGCTTTCCTTGTACTGTATATCTGGGAGAGCAGTATCGGTTTGTCAGGCTAGTAGAGATGGGATCCAGAGGGGGAAAAACTTCAAACACGTTTATCAAAATCTTTTGTCAATAAAGAAACTAAAATGGGGGGCAACTAAAATAACATCATTTTTAGCCAGAACGTATGTTATGTGATTTAAGAACTACTTCACCCTAGAGATCTGATGAATATGCAGCTTATACACATGTAAAGATTTCAGTTTGTAAATCTCATTAGAAGGCTGAAAATAACGGTATATCAAGCTCAAAGGGCATACAAAAAAAAAAAAAGAGCCCCTGAAATGACATTACTGAATTGATCTGGTATATATTTGCTACTACTAGACTCAAAAAAAAACCCTCAACTTCTGCATATTATTGTAATAATTGTTAAGACTAAAGAAGTTATTAGTTTATATTCAACTTCACATATATCAAATATTCAGCTATGAGAAACAAATCCTATACAGTGTCTCTGACAAGGATGAACTGTCCTAATTGACAAGCCTGGAATAGCTGCAGGCTTTTCTGTCTATAATATTGTCAGCACAGACTGAACAGAGCTTTTCAGTTTTAGCCTGGTGCCTTAGCTACAAGTATACAGTTACCAAATTTAACATAAATTAATTGCCTTGTGTCGGGACATTCTAATGCTTTATACTGTTGAATTAAGTTTTTTCTGTATGCCATGTTTATAGCATACAAAAGCAAACAGAATCCTTAGATAAAAAAAAATTTCAAGCCTTAGTTTCTTTATTTGTGCACAGAACTACCTCCCAGAGATCAGACTGATGTCCCTTCTAAGGTGCCTACGCCTCCATATTGATACTGACTGTTCTCAAGAAGAAATTGTAAGTATCTGTAGTTTCAATCTTTTAATTCTTTTGAGCAGAACAAAACCTGTAAGGAAGAAAGAGAGGAGTGTTTAAAAAATATACAAAGCGAGGTACATGTAATATCTATACAAACAGAAACTGCAGAAAGTTTCAGGGAGTCAGCTTTACATACTGTCACATGGGGCGGATTTTACACACTTAATTTCCCCATTACTGACACGTATGCAAAACTGTTTAATCCACAAGCAGAACTCTTTTGGCAGATGGATGAATCAGCCTGCATGATCACCAGCTGTATAACTAAAGGTAAGATTTTGTACTAAAATAGTTGCATCTATTTAAATACTGGTTTAAGCCTGCAGATTCTCAAACAACGAAGATTCAGTTTTATTACACTGACTTAAATAAAGAGTACTGGAATTTCTTATTTAGGCAAATCCAATGATACTTGAAGCACTGGACATCAGCAAAACTAAACTTCACCAAAAATTTCAGGTAAGAGCAGAGAAAATTCAAGAGTTTTTATATATTTAATTTTATACTTATTGATTATATATATATCAGTCTGTTCTACACAAACAGTTCCTAAAAAATTCTTCCAGAGAAGACTCAAAACAGATATGCTTGTCATGATGACACAGCCCTAGGAAAATCACCTACTGGAAAACAGCAGAGCACTTCCTACTCCTCTCTCAGTAGGCCTTAGTAGATTTGTTCTTAATATGGCCACACTATTACTACTACTAGCTTCTTAATCTCAGAGATCACTTAATCACTTAATGACGTGAGTTACAAATGCCTTACGCCAGTGCACTCCTTTAACACAGATGGTGGTTAACACTGAAGCCATGAACATATGTGAACGATGCTAGTCCAAGAAGTTAAGCCAGTTTCCGTACTGCAGAAAGCCAGGTACTTCAGAGTAAATGCTAGAAGCATCAGAGCAAACTGAGATCTGATAATCCTACAACACTTGGGATCGACGAAACCCGAGGTCCTGCGGTCATTTTTTGCCGAATACCCTTCTTCCAATATCATCCTCCACTATAGCCCTGAGTATCCCTAATTTCCAGAGTCACCCAGTTGCTCTGAATGTCACGGGTTTTGCCTTCCATTACCCTGCAGCGACACTAAGATGTTATTTAAGCCCAAGGCAGCGATGTTTAACGTATCGCGACCTCAGAACTCAGCTCAGCGTTCTTCCGCCCTTGCGCTACAAGCCGGGCAAAACCAGCGTGCCTCCGGAGCACCCCCGGCTCAGTGTCCAGGCCTGGAGCACCGAGAGGCGCCCGCC
>VZTL01033257.1:0-47341 GCA_013400535.1 Scopus umbretta
AAAAAAAAAAAGAGAAAGGTTTCATGTAAGCCATGCCAAAATCATGTCGCATACAAAAATGAGCTCATCCGAGTTTGGTTTCAGACTGGGAATTATGTTAATGGTTTAGGACGGCTGAGATGTTAAGAAGATACAACAGCAGAACTATGTGAAGCTGGTTGGCTGTAGCAGCCAGGGAAGTGGAGACAAGGACTTCAGCCAGGCCCTTCCACCAGCTCTGCATCTGGAAGAAGGGACACCCACCAAGGTGTTTTCTCAGCCCCCAGCTCTGCTGCCAGCCCCTCCCCTGCCCAGTCTGCAGTGGTTCGGCTGCATTAACATTCACAGCTTGCAAACAAGTTCTCCAGCCCTTGTAATTCATAAGCATGCCCTGCTTTTCGTTTACAAGTATATCAACTTTAATTTGGAATTACTGAAGGAATCATAACAAGGGAGCAATAACTTTGAGCGCACTGAACTATGCATTCAGGGCAAATTTTCACTGAGTGCTCAGCTCGACCTCCAGCTCTGCACGTATGAAAGAACAGAGGCATTAATTACATTACCAGAATCACTAATCAGCTCATTGCATCTTTACATTTCATCAGCTAACTGCTGGTGCAAAATGAGAGGCTTTTTTTCCTTTAATTCAGCTCTTCAAGCCTCACCAGGATATTTCCACGTGCACATGGAATGCATTCATTAACAAAAACAACAAGAAAAAAGAAACTAAGAAAAAAATGAATTCTGATGCCTTATAGAATTCATGGTTCTCCTATTCAATTAATTGTGGGATGACTCGGGCTCCCCTGTCCACACTGAGCCATTAGGGCATCTCGAGGATGGAACCAGAGCATCCGAGGCAGCAGCCTGCAATGAGCAGGGCAGCAGAGCATCCCACCCACGGTCCAGCCCAAGGCACGCAGGAGTTCGGGTGACCGGCCAGCGGTCTGCGACATCAAGAGGGGGTTATCTGCAGTACGCCTCCAACGTGGCTAGCGCACTGCAGAAACTGGGTTTTCAGAATGACATCAGCACGCTGTACTCTAATGCCAACAGCTCTCGGCTGCCTCTGCCCCCCGCCTCCAGCAGCGCGGCATTTATGCACTAGGTGTGCCAAACGCCTATTTATATTCGGTGTGCGGGAGAAACGCTGTCAAATCACCAAATTACCTCAAGGTGTGAGAGCACACGGCACACAGCAGGGGGAAAAGTGTTAACTACCTACCTAGCCTCTGCCTGTAGATCAACACTGAGAAAAGCCAGCTAAATATTTACTTTGCACTCCCGGGGTCTGAGCGTTTTCCCCTGAGTCGCAGCGCAGGATTACGCCACCGGGCAGCCCAGCGCCGGCCCAGCTCCAGAAACGCGCAGTCCTGGCTCTGCAGCCCCTTGCAGAAGAGACTCCCAAAAAGTCGTACCCCTAAAATCTATAAGCCTGTGCAATTGCCAGCTAGTCTAAAAGGCCATTAATCCACGTAGATGAAGGAACTCTATGAAGAACAAACGTTCCTTGGTATTGCCC
This sequence comes from Scopus umbretta, assembly GCA_013400535.1. Taxonomy (NCBI): domain Eukaryota; kingdom Metazoa; phylum Chordata; class Aves; order Pelecaniformes; family Scopidae; genus Scopus; species Scopus umbretta. Next base: position 1,505 of record VZTL01033257.1, read on the forward strand.
AGCACCGTGTTTTCAGCCAAGGGGGTTTCTCCTGCCCCGCTGGTGGGAGCAACGCTGAATCACTGCCAACTCCTCAGCTGCTTCTGCACTGAGCTCCTGGGGGCAACCACGCCATGGAAAGCGATAAACATAGTGGGAACAGGGCAGCTTCCCATGGTGGGGAGAGAAGCAATGACAAGAGACCCCATGCTCCAGCTGGGACTGTCCCCTGGCTTTGATGGCTCATCCAATCCGAAGTATTGCACTAATATTTATCAACATTTCTTGATCTAAAGTGAGGGAGAGGGGAAGGGAAACATCACCAACCAGGTCAGTACTTTGCAAGAATCGGCAATGCCTGGCACATCTTAAATCTAAAGATTACTGAATTACACTGACTCTACTTGATCTCTAAGCATCCTTGGGATTAAAGCCAAGCAGTTTAAATATCTCCGACAGGAGCATGGCTGTGCGGATTGCCCACCCTGGCACTGCCCTGCAGAAGCAGAGCCGGGAGCTGTGCCCAAACTCCCCACTTCCACGGCGCTCTGCTCAGCTCGTGTCTCAGTGTCTTGGAAGTTGTCGCTAAATAAATCACAAAGCCTGTTCCTATCAGGCTAAGGGTATCACAGAGGAGTCAACTGACCGCAGCCTAAACAAAACAAAATGGGATTACTGACTGCAGCATCCCCAATTCTTTTATCAAACCATCTTCTGTTAATCTGCACCTTCAGCCTTTTCTGCCACTAAGTTGGGACCTTCCTCCCCAGGCACCCATCTCCATAGAGATGAGCTCTCCTCCTTGATGGCAGTGCTTTGCTCTCATTGACCAAAGAGATCCTCTTAAGTGACCACAGCACATGCAAAAGATCTGAAAGACAGCCCAAATGATGTGATACATCCTTACATCGTCATATCAAGCATCGGCCTGTCTTAAAGCCTTAGCACGTCTGGTTGCACAAATGACCTCAACCATGTTGCTAAGGCTGAGTCTTTGCACGGCAAGATGCCGCTCTGCTAATAGCCTCCAGTGACACAACTGACGCCACCAGACAAAGCATGCTCGACAGAGCCATGTCGCAGAGAGGCCGCTGTTTTGGCTAACAAACTGAACTGGGGACCTCCGGGATGGGCAATAATAGATTTGCTTTTTGCATTAGAGCAGGAAACTGGGGCTGATGCAGACTTTTTATCTGATATGGCTTAGAAGGAGCCACGACAAACATCCCCTGGGGCAGTTACATGAAGTCAGGGCAACTCACCACCTTCTGCAACATGAGTTGCAGAGTTGAGTTGCAGAACCCTCAAGCCACCCAAGAGCTGGCAGCCTGGGCTCACACCAGGTTGCTTTGCACCAACATGGACAAAGCCCCTGGAGCATCACAGCAAGGGAGGGGAGGTAGGAAGGGCACAGCGGGATGCTGAGCAACAGCAATGTCCTCAACACAATGGCAAGAACCAATGCCAACATCCACCCAGCTGGAAGACACTGGCACACTAGCCAGGACCCTGTACACCCACACAACATCATTAAAATCAGTGTTTTACCTGTTGGATTGCATGATGCTCCTGCTAGAGGTAACAAACATAGCTGTGTTCATTACCTGGCAGGCATAACCACAACTCTCCAGGGCAGCTCCAAAATTCAGAAAACTCTACTCATCCCAAACAAAGAGGTTATGAAGCATATTCCTGCACTCAGCCTCCTTTACGTTAGAAGCGTCAGCTTGAAATTAATACAACTAATTAATATTACTAATTAATGAATTGGAGCAAGGGCAGGGAGCTAGGAGAGCCTTGGTTTTGATAGCTATGAAATGCACTAACAAGAGCCAGCTCCTCTCTTTCAGGAACTTTTACTATTTTGATTTTCAAACAAAAAAGCTCTTGTGAATATTTAAAGAAAAAAACAGTGTAAGAATAGAGTGAAAAAATGCTGCCCAGTGCCCTCAGTGTCACCCACCCTTCCCCCAGGGGGATGCTGTTGGGCTTTACTGGACACAAGGGGATCCACATTGGAGAGGGATGGCACGTGCTTCAGTTAGCGCTCACGCCCACCCTCTTTAAAGTCAACTGACCACGAGACATAAATCCCCTGGAAAGCAGGTCCTGTCGGTGCTCATGGGGATGGTTTGCCTGGAAAGGGCCATGCTGGAATGGGGGTCTATGCACTGGCGCAATGCTGAGCTGGGGAAGGAAACCCTGGGAAACGTCCCCCAGAATGCTCCCCCTGTCCACAGGGCACCTCATTGTCCCCCTTCATGGCCAGGGCAGCCTTGATGCCCCCCTCAGATGCTAATTAGGGGAAGCTGGTCACCCAGTCAATAGTGATTCCATAGCTGGAAGCACACCCAGAACCCAGACCTGAGACAGCGTGGGGCTGTGGATGGATGGACATAGGACTGGGGGTGTTACACAGGAATAACAGCTGCTCAGAATAATAAATTAGCACCTAATTAACAGGAGTGTTGGCTGCAAAACACTGAGTTAATGGAATAGAAAAAAAGAAGGAAAAGAGCTGCTGCTGTGAAATAGGGAGGTTGCTTTAGAAGCTGTTGCATCAAGGACACATCTTGGAAGTTGAGGGTTTAAAAGCTGAAGGAAGAAAAGTGCTTTTGTGGGGGGAAACTTCCCCAGTCCTTACCCAAGGTCAGGATTTGTTTCCCAGGCAGGCATTAGCCCTGGTGCAGCACTGGTGGGTGATTAAGCCCAGACTCTCCCTATCAGGCAGAGGAAAGGGCTGTAAGTGTCTTCAAGTTGCATGCAAAAGGACAAGGTAAGCATTTGGGATGAAGATAATACAGTCAGGACAAATATTTATTGGGTCAGTAGTTGCTGGTGAGAAAGAGAAGCTATAAAGTGGAGATAACAAGGAATAATGCTGCCACAATGGGAAATGTGGCACTAATGACTTAACAGTTCTTTGCACCTCTCCATAAACACCTCCTAAGGGAAATCTCTTATTCAGTGCTGAGGAAAGTGGTGTAAATCTGCTCTCTGCTACATGTGACCCCCCTTGCACTCAGCAGCAGCTGCCAGACCAGCTCCCTCCCTGGCTTACTGCTCTTCAGCCCTGTGTTTGCCTCCCTTCTCCAAGCAAGCTGCCATAAATACTCTCCCCCGGCTTCATGGCAGGTCCCAGCAGCCCCAGTGGAGCAGGGCAGGAGGAGAGACCCCACCACCACTCTTCTGTGAGCTCGGGGACTGTCCGGGTAGGGACATCGGGACTGGCACAGGCAGCAAGGGTGACCTGCACCCTCCCACAACCAGCAACACTCCCCCAAACCCCAGCCAGGGCTTGCCACAGGACCGCACACACAAGGCAAATGCAGAATAAGCATCTCTGCTAGGGAGAAGACGCTAAGGACACAGTTAAAAAAAAATGCCGTTTAACTGTCTTTAATTAATATTCTGAACTACATGTAAGCCTTTAACACACAGCAGGATCACGGTGAAAGATTTATGAGATTGGTTCACCTTACGTGAGTGCTGCCTTGGGTCATCAGCACAAACTTATCGTCAAACCCACGTACCAGTGGAGAGCTAGAGCGAGAGGGGAAGGGTAACATCTGCACAAATATGATGTGACCTACTTTTACACTAATTTGAATGCTTATCTGGGAAAAAAAACCCACCCTCTAAAATTTTAAGGGAGAGAATTATAAATCAAGGCATGACAGTAAACAAGTAATTTGTGAAGTCGTACTGTCTACTCAGTACAAACAAGAGATTCATCAAATAATAAAATACTACTTTAGAAGTAAACAAGCACAATTATTTTATAATTATGGCTGCTCTAGTCTTCTGAGGGCAGGAAACCTTCCTACCTTCATAGAATCATAATCAAGACTCATCAAAGTCCTGTAAAAGCAAATCAATATCTGCTCTTGGCAGGATGAGTTAATTAATACCGGAGTGCTCTTCTGCAGGCCGTCCTGGCTGTCAGTCTGAAGGCACTAAGTACAACTCTTCCTAAATGCTCTATAAAAAAAAGCACCTATCACCACTGTGGCTATGGGTGACAAAGGATGCCGTGTTCCTGCGTGTCTGGATGTATGAGTACCCTGGGCTGTGCTCCTCTTCATAAAGGACACAGACATCCAGGCATTTAAAATCAGTAAAATGCAATTGACTGCACTTCTCTGGATCCTTATCTCCATCAAACAAAAGGCTTGGGGGGGAGATGACTCAGGCAGCAACAGGCAGCTAATTTTCTGGTTTATCTATCACCACATATACAGGGAAATCAAACCCAGGTCCTTTTTCACCACTACCATACTAGCGGAGCCCGTCCCTGGTTACGTGTGGTTATGTACAGCGCTGCGGCATCCCACATCAGACACAGTGTGCGAGAGCGGGTTGCTATCAGATAACTGACTCTGCTGCCAGCAGCGGTGGGTTCATACTCTGCCAGAGACTTTGGAGATGCCACTTCAAATATTGGCAATCAGAGCGCAAGCTTTCATCTTTCCATAGCAGATCCGCTGGAGCTCCGTGCCATTTACAGCATGCCTCTTCCTTCTTTTTTTTTCTTCTTACGAGACCTTTAAAACGGAGGTCTTGTCTGCCCTCTGTGATTAGCAAAGATCTCACAGCCATCCTGAAAGAGCAGGGAAAATTACAGCCAAGAACATGACAGCAGTTAGATGCCCAGAGCAGGAAGGAGCGAGACGCGCTCAGCAGATTGCTTTGAAGAAAAAGCTCAGTAAAACTTTATTAAACTTATTTTTAGCCTCATTTCCTAAAGAAATCAGCCTCTCATGAACACACTGCCCACCTCCCTCCCCTCTCACCAGCCTCTTCATAATTTTTTAATCGGTTCTGCTATCTGAGACTGCTGTCAAATTTGGGTGGAAGATGAATAAGCATTTGAGAAGGGGTGTAGGGGAAAACGCCCAACTGGCGATGGAGAGCAGGCACCGCCAGGAGCCACGGCCGGCCCGACAGCACAAGTGCCTCCCGTCGCCCATGCTTGAGATCCGATGGAGATGAGATGGAGATGCATGGTGATTTTTAGCATAGAAAGCTGGCAGATGCAGCAGGGGCAGAACGCAGAGGTACCACTCGATGGCTTTGCTCAACAGCAGCATTCACCACATCCCAAGAGCGCCAGTGACGTTTTACAGACCTCCTGCCAAGAGGAGCTGATACGTCATCTGAAATCAGGCATAAAAATGGAACAAAGACGCAAAATGCCAGAGGAGTAGGAAAAGCCAGTTCTGCTGAGCACCGCTGTCGATGCACTTTTATTGTTGTTTAATGGTTTTCTTGGATCAAGCAGGGGAGAAGATCCAAGTGTGCAGAGAGAACTGGCTGTTCCCTGTCTGGCAGTAAAAGGCATCAAATACGAAGGAGGGCTCAGCAGCAAGAATGCATGGGCTAGGAGAGTACATACACAGGAGAAACGGGTGCGGAAACAGGCTGTAGGGTAACGGGGGTACAGAAACACAGAACGCCTGTCGGGAGAGTGCCTGCTGGAGCAGGGACCAAACCACAGATGCTAGCATTTGGCTGGGAGAAGCAGTTTTTCTTTGCCTAGTTAGCACAGACTTCACCTGTGTCAGTGTTTTAGTAAGGGAATGGGGAGAGATTGCAGGCTATTAAGTTTCCACAGGGCTAAGTGGTACTAAAATCCATTGCTGGAATTCAGGTAAGTGGCTGGGTAAATACACTCCCCAGCCTGACGCCGCTGGGCCCATTAGCCGTTGCTACCATCGGCGGAAAGCCGAGGGGAGAGCAATCCATACAGATGCCGCTGTTTATACGGCAGCTCTCATTTCAGCGCAGTCGGTCTTCGAGCAGACTGCTCAGCGACGGTGCCAGATCTCTGCCCCAGCAGCCCCCCCAGCAAAGCCGACGGTCAGGGAAAGGCTCCCTGGGAAGACACTTTGCTGTCTAAACCCTGCCATCCCTCTTCTTCCACGCACTGATTCCTTTAGGAAGCAGATAAGGACGGGCACTTTGCATACTCAGAGATCGGTGTCAGCTCATTTTATCCCCTTCCCCACCACTCCTCGGGGTTTGTTCTGTTCTGGGTTTTAAGTAAAAAAATAAAAAAAAACCACCACCACCCCCCCAAAAAAAAACCACCAACAAAAACCAAAACAAACAAAACAAACAAAACCCAAAACCTTCCAGGAACAGTGAGGGCAGCCAGCCACCACAAACACCCGGCTACACACACGTTCATGGCCTTTCTCTTCTTCCAAGGTGCTTTGCAACACAGCCAGCTGGGCTCCCTGCTACTTTTGGGTGAAGGAGCAGTGGACATCACCGCACCATTTAGCATCTGTTAGGGACTTTGCTTCAAACACTTCTGTGGCAGATCTGGCTGAGTGGCTCACATTATCCAAGACAGAGAAACCTAAATCGCTTGGGCACAGTTTGGCCACCAACAGCTGAGCACGCCGGTGCAGAACTGGCTGATGCAAGACCGTTTGCTGTTGTGTGCTGTTTTCTGTCCCTAATAAACCTCTTCATGAACCCCACACCGAGCCATGGGGTCTGGATACACCCTCCACCCCCCTGGGGTGAGCAGAGGGGTGTCCCCGCAGGTACCCGCATCAGGCAGCTAGCGAGGGATAAACCACTCTGTAGGCTCAGGGCTTATTCCAGAGCTTGCTTTGTGCATCCGTGGCTCTGCGGTGCCCCAGGAGCCAAAGGCAGTAGGAAGCTGCCTCTGTGCGGCTCCAGTCTGATAAACAGAAACCTCCAGCCTCTTCCAGGTCAATGCATACAGAGATGCCCATTCATTTTCAAACCCAAATTTTGTGTGAGTCTATAGAGCAAAGGTGACATTTTTTGCTTTCTGGGCATCCTCCTTGTCTCTCTTTTAAAGCGACAACAGTTAGAGCAAGCTGAAGAAATAGAAAGGCAGAGGGCAAACACAATTTCAGGGAAGGCGGGTTACCAGAACAGCGTGGCTCGGCTTGGTCCCGGGCAGCCCCAAGGCAGGATGAGCCAGGAGGAGGAGCACGGGAAGGACCACTGCTCCCCTTGGGGCCAGTGCAGGCTCCTTGCAAGCTTGTCAGTCAAGCAGACTTCCAAGCAGGCTGTCATGTCTCAGCCGAGGACCCTCCAACAGACCAGTGCCCTGCAAAACCACATTCACACTGGAGGAAACAATCTGCTCTTTTAAGATGCAAGTTCTCGGCCTTAGTGTACTGAGCTGCCTTCTATACAAAGACCAGACTTTGAATTCTTGCTACTTTGGGCAAAATATTTCTCTTAACAGTCAAAATGTTCCTCTGAGCACTTTCCTCTATATCCAGCACTCCTATCACTCTGCTGAAGGAGGCTCTGAGAATGGGAAATGCCGCAGACATTCATCTTCTGCAAGTCTCATCTTTCCTGTGGATTTGGCAATTATTGCAAACAACATAGGACGAGCTCAATAGTAGGTGAGTGAAAAATTGGATCTGACAGCCCTAATTGAGCCTGAAGTCCCATTTACTGAAAATGATCTGGCATAATTAAAAATTCACAACTGGAGACCAGTTGTGGTGAACACTATACATTATGGGTTCTCTGAATTACTCCGGGAAACATACACTCTACAGGCTTTGGAGTTGCAGCCAAAACAGCTCAAGCCACATTGATGGAGTCATTTGAGAGGAGTAACTCTGGATTTCAGGGAAGGAGGGAGACAGCCCCTCGTGCGCAGCAGCCACCACCCATCACAGCAAGAGGGTGGCCGTGCTGAACTCACACCAAGCCCAGGTTTCCAAATATTCCCTTCTGCTTTTAAAATTTCTTTTGATGCAGTTTGTTGCCATCCCTACCTTGGGGATACTCCCTTCACTACCACATTAAGGCAGTAACAGGACGGCTGCTGTTTTTCTATTTTATTTCAAGTCTTTTCTGTTGTCTCCGTACAAAGCAAAGGGACAAACTTTCTTGCAATGGCAGCAGCTCCGCACACACAAGGGCTCCCTGAAACCTCTGCCCTGTGCCATGCCTGCTGCTAACAGGCAACGTCCCCAGTGCCCCAGCACAGCCACATGCAACTTTGCCATTGCTTTCTCCTTACTAACGTAATTGGGATTTAATTCCAGCACATCATTTGCAAGCTTCACTTCGCCTGAGACAACTTAGGGGAACGCAGTTGGAAACATCTTCGTTTCTGCTTTTAACAAACCACCAAGACATCTCCAGTAAACAGAATATTTGAATAAACACACACCAGATTCAACAGGACAGGGTGTGGGACGTGGTACATTAATCCAGTTGTGGTGTGTTCGCAGGGAAATAAAAGCCTCAATACACAAAGCACGTTCTGTTCCGCACACAAACATACCAATCACAGCTAAATAACAGGCCTTGGATCATTTATAAGACAACATAACTTTCCATTTATAAGTGTTTTTGGGAACAGCCCTCAAACAGGAAATTTAACTGAAGCACTGAAGGTACTAATCAAATGCTCTACTGCTGTATCTCACTCAATAGGCAGGATGCTTGCAGGAGAAAAAGAATAATTACTTAATTATTAGCATTTTTGAAAGCCAACATATCCACAGTAGCAGCTTCATTATATTTTTATCTATACCAGTATACTGATCCTCCCATCCTATACCTAAGGCTGCAATGGATATAACATGCCATTCAGTCCTCCTTCCTAGCAGGGTTTTGTTGCAGGGTGGGTTTTTTTCCCCTTTCTCCCTGTCAGCTGCTGAGAACCGGCACGACAACGCAAACTTCCCAATAAATCACAGAAGCAGCAACTCATTTAAACCCTTCACTTCAGAGGAACAGCAAGGTGTCATCTTCTCAGTGGCGCCGCAGCAATCGTTAGCGATGCAACGCCGCTTTTCCAAGGCACGTCACCTGTGCTGCAATCCAAAAATAGGCCATCCCAAAATAGGCCATCGAGGCAGGAGAGGGAACCGAGCTGCACACGCAGGCATTTCCAACAGGTAATGCAAAACCTACTGCGTGTCCAGGCTGGAGGAAAAAAAAACAGGTCTGTCCCCTGGTTAATTCTGCAGGGCATCTGGACCTTCCCAAGCCCTGCTGTGATGCTAATTTGAGCATCCAGGTGTGAGACAAGCATGTATGCACCAACATGCCCATCTGCTGCCAGAGAGGAGCCCACGGCAGCGCATGACTTGCCACCCTCCCACGCTGCGGCAGGACGACGGCTGGACCTGGACAACTCTCCCCATGCTGCTGTGGCGGATATGGGGCCACTGAAGAGGGCTCCGCCATGGTAGGGGACAGCAGAGTATCCCCAAGGTCCAACACGTAACTCGGGACTCGGTCTGGCTGTGAACCGCAGGACTCAGCTTTATCCCTCATTTAACCAGGGACAACTGCAAGTGGGTTCAGCTTCCCTGACAGCACCGTGGGATCAAACGTTTTTTAGTGAGGAAACCTCAAGCTCCCCAACCTTTCATTCCCTGTGCAACAAATCACGAAGGGCAAAAAACAATTGTGAGCCTTCCTCTCAAACCAACGCCCTTTTACATTTCTTTTGGGTTTTTTTTGGCACCACCATCTAAGGGCACCCCAAGACACAGAGGCAAGCTGAAGAGAAAGGAGCAGGGCTCACATCCTCCAAGGGCCTGTGAAAGGATTTAGGAAGAGGTAGCAACCTGCTAAAACCACTGAATTTTCAGGAATTCCACCCATTCCCTGGGCTCTCTGTGGGCTCTGCAAAGACCGATGAACCAGAAGCACTTCTGCTTGCCAGGCTTGCAAAAGCCTGACTTAGCCCGTCTTCAAACTGGTAAGCAAAGCACAAGGAAGTCCAGAAGACCCCAAATACAGAAATCTGGAAGACAAAATGACACCCAGCACAAACTACTCTCCCTCTCCTGCTTTCAACTGCAGAATTTCATTACATTTGCTGCTGCCTTGCGAATTTTCTGACACAACATGTGGGACACTGGAATAGACTATTTTGCACAGCATCTGCCATTATCAAGAGACTCTGCAGTCTGCAAACTTGCACCCAGTTTAGTGCCCATATTCCTTCCCTGGACAACTCCTCCTTAAGCTTTATGCAGAAAGCATTTGCAGCAAGCCTGCTTTGATGCTGCCTCTACAAATTGTGAGTACAGAACAATCTCTAACTCCTGTCCCCAAAGTGGCACTTTCAATGCTTCCCCCNCCCCCCCCCCCCCACTAATTTGATTAAAAAAGAGATGTCCCAAAGCTACAAAGGAAAAAAAAAAAAAATATAAAAATCTCCTCCTGACCTAGGTTACTACTGCCCTTCGCCAAGCTTTCGTGCTGTCCTTTGAGGTGTCAGCAGATGTTGATGGCAAAATACTCTCCTGGGATCACACACAGCCTGTCCTCATAAATCGCTGGCAAGGATGCTTTTAAGTTTGCCTGAGAAGCATCTTGCCTCAAACAAATCCATATTTATAGGCTCCAGATATATTTTGCAGCTTGGGTTTATTTATTACAACCAAGGCCAATAAAACAAGAAAATTTCGTTCTACGCACATGCTATATTCAATGAAGAGAGCAAAATTTGCATACCTTTGAAGCATAATCTTCCACAGCAACAACTAATCTGCCAGTGATTATCTTTCTGTTTGCTTATCGCTGTCTATATTGATGGGGAGATGAAACAGGACAGCACCGCATTAGCAGAGGGGAAGTCACGCTGGAGTTCAAATAATCTGGAGCTAAGGCAGGTATCCATGTGGTTGTTTTCAGTTAGGATAAAAGTTATTCTATCTCATAAATACCTGGCCTTTCCCAAGCTGCTGGATCCCGGAGTAGTTTATGGCCTCGAAAGAGTCTCCAGGGTGTTGGTTCAGCTGCCAAGTGATCAACTTTCTATCTATTAAACATCTGAAACGAGCTCAAATCTGGCCAGCCGCCACTTCACAAGCCCACAGAATAACAAGCTCATTGTAAGTCCTTTTAGTATGGATTAATTGGTGCACAGAGCCGGCAGTGTGAAGAGGGCAAAAAACCAACCACCCAGCTACCCCTCGGAAAAGGCAGAAAGCTCATCAAATTTCATTTGCTCCGGATACCAGGCGAGTAAAGACTTCCGTGCTACGCGACCAGGCACAAGCTGTTGGTGAGCCTGGCTTCAGATGTACATCACCCTGTTTCTCTGCTGCTATTTTAACATTTCCTGCCATTCCAGCGGTTGTTTGGGAGAGGAAATAAATTTTAAAAGCATCTGGAAACACTGCAGCTATCATCAAGTTAATTAAATGAAAGGAGAACAGCCCAAAGTGCATCTTCAAAGAAAGGAAGCCAGAAAACCTGAAGTTCTGCTCCCAATGACACTGGCCAAGCCCTGTGGCTGTGTTCTCCATCTCCCTCACACACTAAAAAAGAGCATTAATAGTGTCTTAACATACTGCAGGGACACAGGGAAGAGTTTTATTTAACATAAGGTTAGGGTGCTGTCACTAAGAGGTTTTTTAAGTATTTGCATAGGGGTCTGGCTACCACTAATCTGTTAAGAATAACACTGATGCCAAATTAAGCCCAGGAATTACCAGTTTTCCTGCAAATCACTGAATCAGTCCCCTTTTTCGCTACACCTTCCAAGATGCACTTCCTGTCTTTCAGCCTGGATTTGGCCATGTGAGTACCCTAGCTCAGGAGACTGCGTGTATTCAGCCAGGCAGACCTTCACTGCACAAACCTGGGCAGAGGGTTGGGTCACACTTTTTCGATGCACAAAAGCCCCCAGCATGTTAGTACGAGTAGCATACGAAGTGTGTGATCCCAGCGAGCATCAGAGAGGAGAAAGAACTGTGACGAGAAACAGGATGAACATTTTGACATCCCGAGATGCATTTTTCCTGACAGTTCGCTGGGCAAAGGACAGTCAAAGGATTGTGTTGTCTAATGAATCAATACTTTTTGGAGAGAATTTCATTAGCTGTGACACCTCTTCCCGATACAGGGGTAACTGGAAGTCATTCAAGTCACTGGACCCCGTGATAGTATCTGCATACTGATGGAGTGCTAATTGTATGTGGGACACCAAAAGGTCATAAATCAAACCGGCGTTTCCCTGGGAATACAATAACTTGATTCATACGCGAAGGATTTTAAAATTTAAACTCATGATCAAGCAGGGAACTACATTTATTAACATTTCTTCCACTGTGTTTCAACCCCTCAGTCAAGTGGCTGAATTGTCCAAACGGGCTTAAAACTACAGTTAATCAATATAGAATGTGTTATTAAGCAGCATGCGGCCAGAAAACTGCCTGCTGGTTTGTGTCAGCCCATTCTTCTTCCAAAGACCAAACGATAGGAGCAGTCTCTTTATTCCAAGTAGACACCTGCAAAACCTCAGCGCCAAACCTCAGCTGATTTTACACCTCTCTCTGCCTTAACATTTCTCTCCTGGTGGCAACTAAAAGCCTTGCTGTACACCACGCAGGCCAAAATAACTTGTGGTGCCGGCAGGAGGGAGCTGCTGGTGGTCACCTTCCCATCCAGCAGGCATCACAGGTACTGTAAGGCATTGCTCCAGAACCAACGTGAGCCAGCATTTATTAACTCAATATAAAATTTACTTTTACTTTTCCCAGATGACAATTAAAAGTAGTAGATGCAAAGAAAAATGAAGGGGAAAACACCCAAATGCTAAATGGATCACAACATGCAGATTCGTGTGCTGCTCTGCAGCACAAAATCATGGCAGAGATTAACAATGTCCTCAAAAACTTAGCCAAGTTAGTGCCAAAGAACATGAATTTGGCAGTAATACATATTCATGGTGGAGGCCACCTTAGCTCCAAGTGCAAAACAGGTACTGCCACTTCAGAGGGCTCTGCTCCAGGGAGCGGGGGAATAATCACGTGCCCTTATCATTCAGGCATTTTGCAGTCAGACCATGACTTAGTGCTCTGCTCACCGACCAGGGGCCACTAGCAGAAGTGAGCTTTAAGCAAAGCCAGCCCATCACAGCAAGCTGCCATGATGCTGAGAAGGAGCACCATGACTCCGTGCAGGGTGCTCACATGCCCTCGCCATACGGCACCGAATGATGCCCACGGGCAGGCACACCGCTAACCAGGACCCTGATGGATTGCCCAAGGAGGAGGAGGAACTTCTGCCCTTTGACATTTTTAAGACATCTCTTAGTATGTCAAGGATGGCAAAGGACAGGAGAGCCTGCCTTGGACAAGAGAAGACTGGAAGAATCTTAGGTCTCTAGTGAGGCAGATGCAGTTTTAAAATAAAGCAAAAACTGGGCATAAGGCAGCCTTTGGAGTTTGCAAATTTCTTTGCTCACGTGCCTTGGAAAGACCCTCCTGCTGAAAAACACATCCTGATAATTGGCTTTTGCACAGCACCAGCTCTGCAGTTGCCTCCCTCCCCTGTAGGGTGTCTGCACGGTCAGCAAGCGGCACCTACCCAGGAATATTTGTAACAGCGATCAGAGCAAGATATACAAGCCTATTGCACTCTGCATGCTCGGCTGCCCAATTCGGGCTGAATCAGCTGTCATACACTGTCTATATCACAGATGAGTGCCTTCCCTCGTCTCTTACAGCAATCTTCTTTTCACTATGCCGAACGGCAAATATGGCCCTAAATACAGCCCCATAAAGGTCCCCTGATCCTTGTCTTGGCTCACAAATCCAAAGGAAAATTCCCACACTCTAATGACAGCTTGTGCAATTCACCCTCCTGCAGTTAGCTAAGCGGGAGCAAATTAACTCTTCTGGGGTTACACAGAACAGGGCTTTGCAAGCACAGCATGTCAAAGCCAGCTCAACCATTGCCCTGCTTAAGAGCAGAGCATGAGAGCAGTCCTGGAGACCACCGCACGGAGAAGAAGCTACCAGGAGCTTCTGTCTTGGACCAGAGGGCAGGATCCCTCCTCCTACCCTAGCACATCCCTGTTAGCAGCTCAAGTGCAGGGCAGTCTTCTAGGCTTATCTGTGGAAGACGAGGAGGGAGAAGAAAGGAATTAGCCTTTAGACAACCACATTCCTCCCTCCTTTTCTGCAAGGGAAGCCTAGCTCACAAAGGCCTTAAATTCCAAGTAATTTTTAGACAGCTGAAAGATCGAGGAGAAGAACTCCCGTCTGCTGACCCAAGACTGACTCAGGAGTAATCATGTTTAACAGAAGAACTGCGAAAGTGAACTTGCAGGCAGAGACTGTGACACCTGTGAAGACTAGCAAGTGCGAGAGGGAAGATGTCCACATTTCTTCAGCTCAGCCTCATTTTGCAAGCAAGGGGAAGACACAGAGCAACATGAAGCTGGGAAGAGGACCTCTGTCCGGAAAGGTGAATGCCCAGAGCTGCTGAGCCTAGCAAGTCCCTGAGCCTTTGAAAGCTCTTTATTTGCACACTTAGGGCACGGTGCAGCCATGACCTGAGCAATAAAATGCATGGAAAGCCAACACTCCTGCCTCCATCCACAGAGGCACCTGATGGTCCCTTACGGACCTCCCCCCATGGTGCAGGTGCCGGTGCGCATGGGGACACGCTGTCGGGTATGCTACAGCCGACAAGCTGTTTTCACTTCCCAGGATACATATTCTGACCCAAAGACAGAGACAGATACATTGAGTGACAGATATATATTCTGATCTATAGATCTTGTATGGATTATATTAAAGGCTCTGATAAACATTTTCTGTCATCTGCTTTATTCCAAATTCTGGGTGATTTCTCTTCCCCCTCTTTGTATTTTTAATTAAATCAAACTCACAAAATCTAAATAGCAATGTAATGAACATTTTTACAAATGGCTGCTTCTTGATGTTGATCTATGCAACGACAAATCCTCTACAAGAGTATTGTTTGGGTATTCCCAGGCTATCCCTCTGCATTTGTAAGAGCCAGGGTAGTCAGTGGAGCATGAAATTATTATTTTAATGGGTTCTAAATGTGCAGGTGTTAATTTGAAAACCAGGACCAGGCAGAGGGTGGAGAAGCTGCAGGTGCATTTATTCTCCCTGTTTTGGGAACTGCGTCCTGCTGAAGAAAGCGGGCACGGTCTCTGTGCCGAAGGAGGACTCCATACGCCTCCCATACGCCGTGTATAAGCAAAAGTCAGGGTGGGCTTGCATCACCGCCTCTTCCTGCCAGGATATACAGGATACAGAGCACCAGGTGCATCACTTCCAGTGTGGTCACTCTGATGCTGCGTCTTAGATTTACTACCTGAAACACTGCCTGCTTTTATTCCACTGCCTTATTCCTTCCGTTACCCCCCAAGTCCTATAAGATCAAAGCATCATCCGACATCGATGAGCTACAAGACTCTAAGCTCACACGATGCCTTCGGCATCTGTAGACTGATAAGGTTAAAGAGTAAATGGTTGGAGTTTTTTTCGGGCAATCTGCGAAGAGCCCTGCTGAGATGAGACGCTGGCTTATGAGGCTCATTACGATCATACTGCAGCAGTGACCTTCAGCACGCAGCAAAGGAAAGCAGGATTTAGTGTTCATGTCAACAGCATAATGAAACAACTCAGGGGAAGGCCAGCCTCAGCCACAACTTTCATCCCGCTAAAGAACTTGCAAATCCATGGCAGCGAGAGGGAATTTCACAGACAAAAAGACAAGGAAGCCTTCAGCCTTTTCATCCCAGGCTCCCACATTATGGAAGAAGTCATAAATAAGGCAACAAAACATTTTGCTGGATAAAAAGCCATTAGACGAAGCAATTCTCAGCTTTTCATCTGGAGTTTTTGCGGCAGCGGCCATCCGGATGAGACTGGCCTCCCCGGGAGCGGGCGGCACGTGCTGGCCGGGCTCATCAGAAACCCAGCCCCGGCCAGTACCTGCGGCTTAACGCACGGAGGCGAGCTGCTGTGAGCAGGGCTGGCTTCACTCTCCATTTGCAAAAGGAGCACTTCTATCCAGGTATCTCTGCTGACGTTGCCAGCTCCCAGCAAAACCCTTCGCATGCCGGTTTCTTTTAGAGGCTGATGGAGCTACGATGCCCTCTGCAACCTCTTGCCGCATCCTAAAAGCAACGTAATGAAACTGTTGCACACAAAGTCAGGAAAAAGAGGACAGATTACTCTGTTCTTTTTATACCTCTTGGTTTTTTCTCCCCTCTTATCCTTTCTTTTTGCCAGCTCTACTCTTTTAGGTTCATACCTTGGCTACCTGCGTGATTTCTGATAGTGCAGTCTCAGAGTACCCCACATCTCATTTATACTGTCCCCAAGACTTTGTGCAGTAAGGAAATTTCACTGCCCCTGGATTCAGATGGGCACATGGACAGATTGCCTCTCATAAGGCAACTAGAGCAGCAAAGGCAGGTCTGCCTGGGCTGGCCCCTGCTGCAACCCCCTTTGGATGCTCCAGGCTCATCCTCCCTTGGGAAATCTATAGTCTCATTTTATCTCCACTTTCTTCCTTCAGCAACAGGAAAAGAGTTTGCATCCAATACTATGCACCACGCAAAACTGCCTAAAAATGCAGCAGGCCTTTTAGTTCCCTCTCATTAAACCAAACACACCCACAATCCCCAGGAACATGCCAACAAGTCACCCACAACCACGCTCCCCGACAGACGAGGGAGAGACCACAGACAGCTTCCGACCTGCTCCACAGCTCAGCAACCCTCCGCTCCCGAGCCCTGACGGCTTTTCATCCTGCTAGTGAGCAAACACTGTGCGACAAGCCAAAAGGTATGTGAAAGCCCTCCCCGGCCCTCCTGCACCACATGTGTGCAGCTGGCTCTGCTGTAGTGGCTGAAGTGTCAGACAATAATTTATTTTCCATATGATTTAGCTGGCTTACAATTATAGATTTGATTGACTTACTGGAAATCCCAGAAGAAGACCTGTACCAGACGGCGAGTCACCCTCTTAGACTTCAAATTAGTACCCAAATTAATCAATCCGTACATAGTCATTTCACTAATTTGATGAACTACCATCAACACTGCACTGTTGATTTACCCTGGCTTTGATACTTACTTGATAAGCATATTGCTTTGTTGCTATTTTAACACTGTCAACAGCATTGGGGGGACACCTCTTTCTCAGAAATGTGTTCAAACGTTTTGTAAGACAGTGATGCACATTTATATTGATAAACTCCACATGAGCTCAGAAGGAGCAGAAGAACGAGGGCTTGAGAGAGCGACGTGGGCTCGCCTCTCCTTATGCCCCCCCTCATCGGGGTGCACCTTGTCTGCTCAGCACCCCGCAAGCAGACCAGGGCCAGAGTTTTGGGTGATGGGAACAGTGCTCCCATCACCCTTCAGCTCCTCCAGCCTCTAGGTCTGCCAGGTGGGGCAGAATGAGAACAGCCTAGGAACCGCCTGCTGAGAAATGATAGTATTTTCTTCAGTCACTTACTCAGGTAGGTCCACTAATGACTAGATCATTCAGACCTGAGAAGCAGAACAAGAAGAGGCAGAAGATGACAGCTTTTGCTCTTCTGTCACTTTATGAATAAAAATAAGATGTGAGAAGATGGAAATTGCTTGCTTATCTTGAGGGATGGGATGACCGGATATCACCAGATTTGACTGTAGCTGTGGGTAATATTTCCTTTCACAGTTAATGTTGAAAGCAAGAAAAATGTTTCAACAAACTTGCTATTTTTCCTATATTTATATATCCTCCACCTTTGAGTTACTTTAGTCAATTAACGCCAAATTCTAAGAAGTGACTTTCTGGAATGCCTCTTTCAACCCAGCTACGACTCAAGGAAAATTGTGAATCAAAAATGAAACCTAGCAATTAGCTGCAAAGGTAACGAGAGGGGACCCAGGTTAGCAAAAGGTACCAAACAATCAGACCAAACCTCCCTTCAGAGAGACAAACAGCACATGCAAATGGAACAAAAAGAAAAAGAAACATCGATTGTTTAAACCCTAGGTGCTGCTTGGCAATGCAAATCACAATTACAATCAGGAATTTAACAACCGCTTTCGATTTAAGACCAGTTCATTGGGGTGGATGATTAATGCTTGTTTACATGCAGGGTGGCTGTATTGGGGGAAATCAAGCTCAGTCTGTCCCCTTTGCTGTGGCTCCGAGGGATACGCTCCATGTGGTGGGGGACCATGGGGAGCAGGAGGCCCCACAGCACATCAAGGCCAAGTCCCTATGCCAGGTCTAGCAGTCAGGAAGGATCTTTAAGCATCTGCCAAAGTAATGGCAGCAAAGCTGCAACTGAAAAATGACCCAAGCAGCGTTTTTCCATTATATAGATGACACAGGCCAAGTTTTTAAGTAGTTTTAAACACTTGCCTTGGCTATTTCTGGTTTTGCACAATGAGAATCTGCCACTGAAATGGCAAACAGTTTATTGAAAACAAAACAAAACAAAACACCCCCCAAAAAACCCCAAACCAAACAAAACCCAAAAAACCCCAAACCCAGCAACTCAAAACTGCTGTGTTTGAGCACCTGGTGACAACTGTGTATCCAACAGGCTTCCCAGAAGAGAGAGAGATGTACAAAAGAGAAGTCAAAGGAGTATTTTTACTATCTTATCTATGGTCCTTTATACATGATTCTTAGAAAAAGCCCCAAAGAGCTTTTAATATCTTTATCTCTACATAAATGTGGACTTAAAACCTACCAGCGCTGTTTCATAAACTTGAGATGCTGGCACATCTGTGAGGATGCCCACACACTCACAGGCTTGGTTTTGCTGTTTCTGCCTGGTGAACCTTCCAGGGAAGAGAGAAAAAGCCATCCGTGCCAGGAGAGGCTCAGGAGAAAAGCTTCTAAAACTGGGAAAGCTGATGAAGAGGCTCCAGTTTTATTTTACATGAAAGTTTTGTTGCATCTCACATGTTTAAGGAGCCCATCCAACCTGAATGCACATCTGGTTTGTACTCAGGTCCCTGGAGACTCCAGGTCCAACACACTGGAAAGGCTGAGATCGCGGGTCCTGATCCTGCATCTCACCAGTAATTCCCACAGCCACAAAGTTGCATGGGCACCCTGAAGCTCCTTGCAAGGAAACACTGGTTTGACTCCCGGGTCCCCAAGCACCACCAAACAGGTCCTCGTCTTTGCAGAAGGCTGCAAGTGCTTCTTCAGCAGACATGAAAATCCAGTTAATGTTCCCTTTCAGTTTGATTAACGTGCTTTAATGCAATCCAATTAACAAAGTGTTATGGTTTCTAAGATCACAGCTTTATATCCTTTTCTAACCAGGAAAAATCTATGACATATGATACAGCCATTAGAAAGAAGCAGATAGCTTTCACTCAAAAGGCTCCCTATCGCCTGATCAAAAACCAGATAGGGTCAGCAGAAAGACATTTGCTGTCTACAGCAGGTCACGGATCAGGCACCGGAGAGTGAAATCTATAAATGCCCTTTCACTGGGGACATCGCATTACTGAAGTCCATAAATTATGGCAGGAGGGTTGGCGGGGGGGTACACAACACGCAAACCCAGCCAAGAACTGCAGTATTTACATCTGTAAATAAACAACTCTTTGCTACAGTGCTGTCTCAGCTATAAAAACCTTTCCTGGGGATTGGAGGTGGGGAAGCAGGGACTGCAAAGGACTTTGTGACAATTACCGTCAGATGGTTTAGCTGAGCATCAACAGGCCAAAGCTGTACAGAAACATTAGACAAGGAGTATTTGAAAGCCAGCAGAAAGTCTTTCCAGGATTAAGTCCTTCCACTGTTCTTCCTTTCAAAATAAGTAAAAGCAAGGTAAGATTAATTCCTTGTCAAGCCTGTGAAGAACAGACTCCAGCACAGAAATAAACACAAAGTGAATTCACTCTGGTGGCTTCAGATCAGTCACATCAAGCCAGAACTAATGCAGTATTGACCCGCTCTTACTCTAGACTACATAAAAGCAGCAAACAACATTGCAGGCACTGCAAATTCATTTCATTTAGTATCGTCTGGGCAACAAAGTCAGCCTGGGATAACAGGCCGCATTCAATAGACACCTACCTATCAGCGTGAAGCAGGACAAATACTAAAAGTTGGATGCTTACGTGCCATCTGAGAGAGACGAATGCCTGCGTTCTTCACCGCAGCCCGCTTGCAGGAGTCCACATGCAGCCTGTCGCCCGCCGGACTGGCCACGCCGTCGCTCTTAGTGATAAAAAACCTAAGCCTTGACTAGATGGCAAAAGTGAAAAGGCAGCGATCTACCTGTTAGAAAACCCGCGCTGCAGGCACTCAGTATGCATTTTGAAGCTGTGCAAAGCTGCCAAAATTTGAATAGCGCAGCCACCAAAAGAAAACCCCACGCTGTGCAGAGCCAGGCTTTGCAGTGCTGGTAGGAGACTCCTGCAGTACATTGCCTGCAGATGCTGTTGAGTTTTCATCCATCTCTGCAGCCCTCAATGGGAACCAGCTGCAGTCGCAAGAGCTGTGCTGGGAACCCTTCCTCTCTTACACCCTGGGAAGACTGAGGGATTCAGGTCTGATGTTTCATTTATTGATTTTAATACAAGACAAGGAACATGCGGAGAAAGATCCGCAAGAACAAAGCATTCAGTGGTGTCAAGATGGCACCATAAGGAAGTTTCAAACCATCTCCCACCCTCCCTGCCCTTGTACTGAAGGTGACACTATACAGAGCACACAATCAATCTCAGATTTCCCTCCCACCTCCTTGTAAAGCACCATAAAATATTTATCATATTCCACATCTTTAATGCAAGCATGCAGCTGTTTAATGTAAATGCCACACAAACTTCAGTCACCCCTTTATACCAGATGGAGCTAAGCAGACATGCACCTTCTCTGCTCTTCCATCAGACCAGGGCATTAGCCTCTCCTCTCTGCAATTAATTATCAGCCACATAACAGAATTGAAACCGGTGTGAAAAGCATAATGCACCGATAATCACAGCTATCGTGAGATCTATAACGTGTCCATGTCATTGTGTGCTTTAGCTTGACACTTATAAATTCATTTCTGCCAGCTATAATTCCATCAGGCAGTCCCTGAGACTGCAGGTTACCCCCACTTGTTAATGCAATCTTGGGAACCATCAAAGAGTCGCTCCCACAACTTATTCACAACTGCAGTCGCTTTCAATGGAGTTGCACGATACATCAAAGGGCAAAATAAACCAAGCCAGCTTGTGCAAATAAGGGAGAAGTAAGACCAAGGGTGTATTACTAAGAAGTTTCCATCAGAACACTTTTGAGCAAAAATAGGGTTTTTGACAAAACTATGTATCATTAGGGTTCCTTTTCCTCAGGGAGCTTCTGCAGATCGGGAAGGTAAACATTTGAGACAAAACGATCAGAAAGCTTCCAGCGAAGAAGAGAAGCTATGCTGCCCCATCTCACCAGGCAGTCCTAGAGCTGCCTCCTCCCTGCATTGCACTGCAGCAGCTGAGCAAGAGGGGCCGTGCAGCACATGCTGGGAGAGCTCTTCTGGGCCCCGCACGCTGTCGGGACACAGTGAGCACACGGTGCAGGACTAAATGTGCTCCTGCTGCAATGCCATTACAATGCAAAGCCTCTCTGCAATTCCTGTTGGTGTTTTTTTTTTTTGTTTTTTTTTTTTTTTTCCCCCTTTTTGTAAAAGACAAGCATTNCAAATAAGCACTGCCTTGCACAGCCCAGGCTCCAGGAATGGATGATGGACCCACTCACACAGCTTTACATTTCATGCCTCTAAGCAAGCATTATTTATAGCCTCACACTCAACCTGTAATAAATGCGAATCAGATTAAAAACCCGTTAATAGTTCATATTTATTAGCAGTGCATGGAAGATACTCATAAAAATAACTAAATTATGTTGGTGCAAGCCTGCACATTCACTTCTTTAAATGAGATTTTGGGTTCATTGCATATTAAATCATTTGGCTCTTGGATTACACAATATCATCTTGTTCCAAGCAAGTTCTCTAAAGATCCTGTTCTGCACTTTTAGCTAGCATGCTTTAGGGCCACCATTTAAGAGCACTCTCAACCCCATACCTAAGGCCCCATGATTTCAGTGGCATGTACTTCAGAGCTCTCCTACCACCAGTGCTTCTCTTGGTCTAGATGTTGTACACGTTGGCCACCACATATGACACGTGTTCCACAAGCAAACTGCTTTTCTCCATCATTACTGATGCAGAAAAAGCTACAGCCTGGTACAGGAAAAGAGCTTTAGAGGATCTTACGTTTCAGGATCGTCACCAAAAACTTAAAAGGACCTGCTCACCCAACCACTTCTCAGTAGCTGTATGCCGCTCACACGTTTCCACCAGCTCATCACTGCATGGACTCAACCACAGGCTCTGCAGACCTTGCTTTGCACCTGGGCACGAACGGATGCCCATCACTGAGGGAAAGACATGCTCTTTCCTGAACACCAAAGAGAAAAGAGCCACGCAGCCCTACAGCATGGGGCTGTGTGTAAAAGGTACATGGAGAAATGTCCACTGTCTGCTGCCCCATTTCAGGCTCAGAAAAAACAGAGTTTGTGTTTTTGTCAGGATTCATGAGCTTCCTGAAGAAGAGCTGTGTACTTTTAAGAAACCAAACAAAAAAAACCCCAAACTCATCTAAGAACTACACTTAAACGGCTTTCAAAAGAGATGCTGCTCACAGAGGTGGGTTTCCCAGCTCCCATGATTTTCACACTACACAGGTACAAATAAAGCAGTCATTTCGTAGGGGCCCAGTCTGGTCCTTCACACAGGCAAGACCAACTTTGCACCTGATTTTCCAAAGTCGGGACCAGATAAGCAAAGTCCCTCTTTCATCTTCTGGAGCGTAGCAGCAGATGAACAGGTAAAGCCAGATAACAAAGGCGAGTCCCATCTCTTGGCACTCGCTAGGCAGGAATGCTCCAGCAACGAGCAGGTACCCGAGGTATCGCCCTCGGCTGAGCCCTCGCTTCACATGACAACAGCAGATACAAGGATCCATTGTTTGCAGACTGAAACGCAGCCCTGACTACATACATTTACATACATTTAATCGCTTAGACAGAAGCTTGGGAAAAGACAAGACTATCGCAAACGCTACATTGCAAACACAACAAATATAATCTGGTTACAACCGACTGCAGACCTTATGATACTGCTGGCTATGGGGAAAAAGAGAGAGAGGCACTCTGAGAATTAATGTTCTTCCAGTCTATAGAGAAACAAATGAGTTTCTGGTGCTGAACAATTAGTACTCCTGTTAATTCTGCATGCGGGTTAGAAATAACACCAAGCATTTGGGACTGCTTCCATTTCGATTGTTTTCTTTCTGCACCGGATAACAAAAATATATTCAGACAGCTAAATAAATCCTTCATAACACTGATGGGACTTCTTGTTCGCAGCAAGCAGTTACGCAAATTGCTAATTATGAGGCAGAGATAATCATAATCTAGCACATTTATGCAACCACATGTACAACAGGGATAGCTAAAGAAATAGTTGCCTTATTGTCCTCACTGCATTTTTTAAAGTTATGCCAATGGGCTGGCTCACTGCATGGCATCGCAGCCTGGTGCGGTGGGTATTGCAGCCCAGGAGCTGCCATGTGCCCCCGGAACACAGAAGGGCCACAAAAAAAAGGGCCTGAAATCCTGACCTGGTGTGTTTGGAACAGAAGCACAAGAGATGGCAGGTATTTCCCAGAGTGTCCATTTTCTGGGATGAGCTTCCAGGTGTGAAAGGGAAAAGACTCAGAACTACCCAAAAATACGATCCTCCTACCGCTAATGAAGCAGACACATGAAATCTGTGCTGCAATGCGTGTCCTGAACCTCATTTAATAAAAAATATTAGCTTCAGGGATGTCCTTTTGCTTCAGACTGAGGGAGACTGATTTAAAACACCAAATAGTCAGAAAAACAGCCATGAGAGAGCAGGAGGCTGCAACACAAACCTTCCCAACCTAGTGCAGTTCCTGCTCATTTGCTCTTAGCTAGCACACACTCGCCAAACTATTTCTGTCCAGTTTCCCAAGCCAGTTATTCCAGCTCAATAAAACCAGCATTGCATTATCATTTTCACTTAACGCTCCAAATTCAGAAGCTTCCACCACTTAAAAAAAAGACGTAAGAGCACAAATTGCTGCAATGCTGGGGAAAGTGCATGGTGACATCCAAAAAAAATCCTGCAAGGAAACAGCCTGGAAGATGGCCTGCTTCTGCCCTAATTAGCTATCATTTTGGCAAACGCAGGGGAAATGCAGTGAAAACAACCCTGTGACTTCACATACCCAACACATGGAGAGAAGCTCTGGATGGGCTCTGAACTGGAAATGATGGATGTGGCTCACTCGCACTGTAATTAAATCTCCTTCCACAAAATAAGAACAGCGATCTGTGTCCTGATGAAAAAATCCTGCTGCATCATGGAAACGGAAAAGACCGATCGGACAGACCTGGGAGGGACTGCCAAGGACTTTTTTTTGCTTGTTGGTGAGATACTAAACTCAGAAAAAGAAAGACAGACAGAAAGACAGAAAGACAGAAAGAAAGAGCGAGCTTGATAAGACCTGGTTGCCTCTGCTGGGTGAGCAACTAGAGCAGGGCAGCCAGAGAGGGGTCCTGTCCTGCATCACGGCTGGAGAGCCACCCCACGCTGGCACTGAGAAAGCAGCCACAACACCTGGGTTGCTGCTCAGCACATTCCTCAGCTTGCAAGGAGATGGAGGTGACCAGGGAAGAGAGTATATCTGTGCAGGGCTGGGTTCCTCTTCACACCATGCCAGCCAGCCTGGCACCGCACGTTACCTGGTGTTGCCTGCAAACACACCACCCTGTGCCAGCATGCAGTGGACCCAGTGCATCAGAGCTGGTCCTGGCACCTTGCCACCTGGCACCCATCTGGGGTCACCTCTGGTCCCTTGCAGAGGGCATACAGCAACAGCAGGGAAGAGCTGCACCTAAGCACAGACACTGGCCGACTACCAGTAGTAGCTTTCCAGAAGTGTGTAAGAGAGCAACTCAGGAGTAGTGACCAGAGGCAATCCAGGATTAAGCCTTCAAAACCCAAGAAAAGCTCTGAGAAACCTTAAGCAGTTATAAAAAAAAATCACCCATGCTTGGTTATTTGTATTTGACTTCTGCTCTCAGAGCATTTAGGTTCTTGTCTTCAAGCTGGCCTTAGGACCTAGAGGATTAGAAACCTAGTTTGCTCCTTGCAGAAGAATGATGAGAGTAATATCTTAATTCCTAGAGAGAAACCATCAAAAAACCCACACCAATTTCAAGAGGTGCTGTAAACATCTGGCAGGTTCCTGAATGTATTATGCCATGTTTGACTCTCTAACATGGCACACCAAATTCAATTTTACCCTGGCTGGTGAGCATTTTGCAGCATTGATACCTAATCCTTGGCAACAGAATGGAATATACCAGAGACTAATAGGTCCCGATTGCTGGCAATTTCCTCCCCCAAATGTAATGTAAAACCTAGGCTAGACCAAAGATACAGATCTAAGTACTTTTAATAAGAATGAGCTTACCTTCAAGTAGGAATTTCCAGAAGAGTTGTGATGAAAAATGGAAAATGCCAAATAGCCGTCCATTTCAAGTGTTTCCGATCATTGCAGGTGAAAGGCATTAGGAGAGAAACAAAAAGACACTGATTAGCATAACAAATACAGCATTTGCAGCACAAATTTTTATCACTCTTAATTGCACTTGTAATTCCACTAGGAACCAAGAGTTCTCATTCCAGCTTTCCTTTAAAGGATTTGCTTATATTTGAGATTGGATTTATACAATTTTTCAGAAGGTTGGGCTCCATTTTACAGTCCCCACTCAAGCAAAACTCCCACAACAGCTACAGAAATGCAGAGAATACAAAGAAAGCTTTCCAAAGCTTGGCCTGAAGGTCTGGGTCCCCCAGCCAAGAGAAAACAAAGTCCCCCCAAAAGATCCAGTAAGGGGACAGGTGTAATTTATACCCTGTGGCAGGCAGAACTTCCAATTCAGAGTTTGCTCTGCTTTTAATAAGATTTCTATCTGCAGCTGGAAGGTGCATTTCAAATTCATTCTTCTTCCTTGTGGAAATCAAAACAAAGCCATAAGAACTTCATTTCAACACCAGTCTGTTTGTTGCCCATATAACTTTATGTGATCAAGCCTCACATAACCATAATAAAAAGAACTCCGTAAAACATAGTTTTATAATGCTTGAGCACACATTTAAACAGCTGAGGAGTTCCTCCAACCTGATGGAGCGTACTGCTTCTCATCTACTCTTAGAGACTGCAAATTTGAGATGGCTTTCACAGCTCCGTAGTGGCTCGCATTTTTCCCCAGCGGCTAGATGGAAACTTGCAGGGCTGTTAGCTATAACTGACCTAGCTCACACAGAAGGAGCAATTCTCATCTGAGCAGTGAGAGGAATCTACCTTTGCAGTGTGTCCTTAGGAAAGGACAGGCTGGGGGTTGCTACATAGAAATTCTACCTAGAATTTGGGTTGGGTTTTTGTTTGTTTGTTTTGTCGTTGTTTTTTTTTCCCCTCTTCCTCCCTCTTTAAAAATGAAGGAAAATATGCAATCTGGTATTTCAAAGATAAAATAAGAAACACGGGACAAACAGTTTCTTACAGTACTGCTAACTCTTTACATTTGACTACGCACCAGACAACCTTAGCTCCTGGAATCATGTGAAATCAGAATCTGAACTGTGTAAAAATACATTAATAATTTCTATTCCCTGATTACTAGGAAAAGCTTGAAAACGTGATCCCTACAGGCTTGGTATAAGCAAATAAAGAAAACCCAAGTTTGGCTCTGATCCTGCAAAGCACTTAAGCGCATGCTTAGCTTTGCAAAATCAATGGGACTTTGTGAGCTTCTAGAGAACTCCAGGCACACCAGAGACTTGTGGGATGAAATCAGGAAAAAAATCTTAAGGTCTTAAGCCTTAACCTAATGGTATTTCAGCTTCTCTAACGCCTGGCTCATGATTTTTAATTTAAACGCTGAGGACTGAGCTTAATATGTTTGCATAAAAATATTTACTCAGCAGTCTTTAGAAAGGTGAAAGGTCTTTGCAGACCTTCAGAGGCCGAGGGGATCTAACAGGGCAGCTATTGACCGCCACCACTCCAGTGTCCCCAGGCGGGAGTCTGGAAGGGCAGCAGCCCCAAAAAATTAAGAGACACCTCCAAAATCCCTATCTGCCTCCATCTTAATTGCAGCACTTTTTCCAGTACCTTCAACATAAACATTACTTCCATGCCTGCGCTACTTCAAGTCCACAAGGCTTAACATGGAAAAAAACCTACAAAATTGTTATTGCACTTCACCCCAAGCCATTACAGCCTCAGTTACAATCTTGAAAAGCAAAATAACAGGAGCTGTCTACATTTTGAAGCTTTTGGTAAAAAAATTAAAAACATTTAAAAGGAGTTCTCTAAAACATCTACCAGGCACCGAATGGCCCAACATATTTGCTCATATCAGCTAACAAGAAGAAGTGACTATTAGCAAGATCTCAGAATTAGCTTAACCCAGCTGGGTTTTTTTTTGTTTTTTTTTTTTCCCCCCATCAAATCACACAATCCTGAAAACCGACATGCCTCTGATGGGAATTCACTGTTTTAGCATCTCCCCAAGGGTCATTTCAAGCAGATACTGACAATGGGAAAATCAACACCACACTCAACACTACCTTCTTCTTCCACTACTTCTCGTTTCTAATGAGTCTGAATGAGTAGGACTGGACAGTTGCCTGATGAGGCTAACAGCCTTTACCACTGCAATCACAGGAGGACAGCAAAGGGAAAGGCAGTGCTCTTCTCCCACCCAAAGCGTCCATGGTACCACAGTGGCTCTTTTTCCAACGAACCCAATGAGATATCTTAGCAGATCAAATGGAAGCTGATACAGTACAAGAAAAAAACAACGAAACAGCGACTGCACAGAATTAAAGAAGAGAGGAAGAAAAACTGAACAAAAAATGTTGTATTGTAAAGCAAGCTAAAGTGCTTTCCAGCCGGTAATGAAGTGGACTAAACCTCTGCTAGCCCCTTTTTTTAAACCTGACTGTTTGCAATCAAAAGCAGGATATAGAAGACACTGAAAGGCTATTAACAAACTACATTTTGAATTATTCCTTTATAGTAGCTGTTAAACTATAAACATACATTCTACTAGTGCTCATTCCTCACGTTTCCCCCCCAAATGTTATTTTTACTGCTGGATTGCCATGATAAACACCAGAGACTCAGATATTTCTTCCATTTCCTTTGAAAATGAAGGCGCATTCCCCCAGCAATGTATTCACCAAAGCACCAATCACATTTTTTAAAGTAAGTGGATTTAATGATGAGAACTGCTGAACAAATCTTCAGCAAATGGTGTTTATTGCCTATGTGAATGTTAACCATGCCACGCCAGCTGATATACAGGTCCTTAAAGCACTCAGCTCCCTGTATTTATAGGTATAGCTCTCCCGCTCCACAGCATGAATTAGCTGAGCAAAGCCTGGCCATTTCCATACCCTCCCGCCACCCTCCAGCGCCATCGCAATTTGCATTGCAGCCTTGCACGCTCATCCGAGCGCACCTTTGCGGTGAAATTCATTGCTGCCTGAAGCTTTGCAAAGATTAAAAAGCCTTATGTTCCGCAGTTGATTTTCCTAAAGCGCTTCCCGACTGCCTTAGAAAGGGACCTTTTCTGAACAGAAGGGGTTAGATAATTTCTTTCTGATGACAGGTTAAGTGATGAGTGATTTGTCCAAGCGTGGGATAACCACGTGCACATGTGGATTTTCCCCCAAAAGCAGAAATCACCTTGCAATTCCTGTAGGCCACCTGATTCAACTTTGAAGCTGGCCCTGCTATGAGCAAAGGGTTGCAAAAGAGATGGCCGGAGACCCCTTCCAACCTACCCCAGCCTCTGACTTCACGCTGACACCAACTTATCAGCAGACAGCCCAGAAATGCAGATGTGCAATTCTCTGCCCAAGCAACATGACGCCACTATCCAAAGGCAGCTGCAGAGCGCTTCAATACTGCAAGCAGTGTGATATTCCCATTTTAGAAGCAGGCTCCTCTGACACAGGCCATTTATTTTGCCATCTCCACAGCCTCTGTGGAAGACCACGTCCCCCCAGCACAAACTCTGAGCCGAAACAGCTCTGGACTCAACCACTGTCACTCTTGCTTTGGGCACTGGACAGACCTTGCCTTCACTTTCCTCTGTAAAACCAGCCTCTCCAGAGGCATAAGCTTTGCATACCACAACACAGGAAAAAAAATATTAAAAGAAAATACAAATAGTAAGGATTTTTAACAAGTTATTCACTGAATACCATAGTCTAAACTAATTTTTTAAAGCCTGAATCCTTTTCATGATGACTGTTTTTCTCAGTCAAGAGCCGGTGCTTGCAGCGATCTTGAGAAAACAGGGAAATTGCGCACAGAGTAAAACAGAGCAAGTCAAGGACAAAGACACAAACCTTATCGTTGATTTGGATTTTGCAAGATTCCCGGAGATTTTTTTTTTTTTTTTACGTCAGTCTGATTAATGCTATTTTAATGTGCAGTATTTTGTGTTTAATAACCCCGGCCTTGCTTCTGAAAGGAGGAAAGGGTTTTACAGTTCAGCATTTTACAGTCAGTTTTGCAAAGGGCTACCACTAGATTGCATCCATAATTTTTTATGCTGCCACCTCCAACAGCAGATGGCAAACCGCCAAGACTGAGTCCAACCGCCTGCCTGAAACGGTAATGTTTTGGGGTGCGGAGGGGACAAAATTTGGCTGCAAAAAGCAGAAATGCAAAAAAAAAAAAAAAAAAAGGCAAAGCAACATAATTTTGCCAGGGCTGCTAGTAAGAATTAAGCAAATAGGTGTTTATTTCAGAGGTGTCCATCCCCACTGAACTCCTCAAACAGGGCAAAGAAAGAAAAAAAAAAAATCTTCACTCCTTCCCCCAGTCATTGCCCATCCCAGCCTGAGATTATTTGCAGTAATAAAAGCAGGGCAGAAAGAATATTAAACATCTGACTAGAAGCATTCAGGGTCAGTCTCCTGCATCATTTCTCTGCAAAGGGACCTGAAGGTGAGGAGGCAAGAGCTGTCCCAGGAAAGCCACTGCCTACCTGCCGCGGGTGCTCCCGAGAGAGGGGGGCTACCGAGGGCAAACACCCCACGCACGGGAGACGGCCGACGCCTGCTACACCGCCTCCTGCAGACGGTTAGGTGCAGACCCAAAGCCAGTCCTAAAACACAACCGAGAAACTTGCTGTGCCAAAAATGGTTGGCTTTACTTAACGTGTCTTTGCTTTTCCAAGGAGCAACAAGCTAGGGTTTTATTAGGATAAATTCCTTCCATAGGAAGGGCTTCACTTTTAATTACACCATTTTAAGGTTATAAATTGTTTTCTGGCCCTTACACATAATTAAATATAGATGTTCTCTGAGCTTAATGTCAGTTTAAATTCCAGGCCAGAGCAAGTAATTTGTTTGCATGTTCAGTGAACAAACCATTTCTTGCAGGTTTCAAAGAACTGTGCTCATGCATCATGTATAACGGTTGCCTTTCTCCAAGCTGAAAGGTCAAGCACAGCAGACCTAAAATTACACTTGGCCCTCTACGGAGGAAGCGAGAGCCCCTAAAACACAGAAATCAAACTTTTGGTCTTCCTGTCTTGAAAACCTAACAGTTCCAAATTCTGCAGGCCAGCTGATGCCTGAGTCGCTAGCGTGATCTCCAGTGCTCCCACACTGCAGCAGGCTAGCAATGCACAGCTATTGGGGCAGTTGTGCAAGGACTTGGAATTACCCTCCCTGGGCTCACTTAACTCGACACTGATGGCGAGCCACAGTCCAGGAGAGACCATCAGACCAGATGCAAAAAATGTATCTAAAATAAACACTTGCACCTCCCAACCTCTCTGCAACATCAATGTTTGCTCAACTACAGCGGATTATAATTGCTAGCTGGAGACTTGTGAGAAATGAGCTGATGAGGACAATTCACAGTGGGGAGCACGGTCTCTCCTCACCTCAGGGCTCCCGGTCAAGCTCCGCTTGGGGTGGACAGCAGCGGGATGGCACACGAATGCCCGCACCCTACACGTGCGGCCACACTGCTGCGCAGGCACCCCCCAAACAAGGCACTGGGCCACCTCCAGACTACGCTGAACCAGCAGCCAGAATGCTACCCTCCTGCGTAAAAGTGGCTTAAACCAACCTTGGCCTTCCAAAAATGAGATCTTTAACCTTCTTCTATAAAAAACCCTGCCCATTATTTATTCATTTAAGGTTCCTCTTCCTAGACCTGAGTTGCAATGATTTCTGCTCACAAGCACCCACCACCAGCGAGATGTGCATGGAGGAAGAGGGCTGTCAAGATGCAGTTTGCCACAAAATTTCAGAGGAAACCTTCCTGCTCCCTAGAGAGCAAGCCTTTTCCAGAATGGATCTGCCAAGTTATCCACAGAGGCAGCCTTACAAGGAGCAGGCTGGATTCTCCCTGTCTCCCTGTCAAAAGGCATAAGAAACACTTCTCACATGAGAAACATTGAGTTACCAACCCCAGGTTTCGCCCATCCACTCTGGATGCATCCTTTTCTAAAAAACATTGTTCAATCCCCTAAAAAAAGCACTGGAAGGACACCAAAATCATTGCTTCTCAGTAATTGCTAGTGATTTTGCTCAGCTTACAAGTACAGAGCTTTTACTCTTTTTATTTCAATACCACTGCAAAAGTTAGCTGGCATGGGAATTCCTGGCCCATTTCTTGATTTATTTTGCATCACTGTTGGTAACAGATGTTTTACAAGCCAAGCGCTCCTCTGAGGATGACACAGGTAACTTGTTCGTACGCAGATGCACCTTCACAACCGCTGCAATTTTGAGGCTTCCACAGGAGCGGTATAAAAAGTAGCAAAACTTTGTGGTTTTCCCCTTAGAAAGGAAAAGCAGTGTGGATTCACCTCGGGATGCAGATGGGCTGGGCAAGCAAGCAGTTTTATTTCCACTCTCCATCGAGATCAGCCTCCCCTCGGACACCAACTCCAAACAAGCCAGGTCTGAAAACAACCCAGAGTCACAGCAAGGCCCCACTTGCACTTCACCCCGTCGGCACCACGGGGCTGTGATGCTCCCGTCGTTACCTGCAGCTTCCCACGCACAGCAGCATCACGGTGAGGGAGCTATTTTTGCCCTTTACATAAGACAGGATTTGTAACTCTCTCCCTGCGCCCGTGGCTCACCTTTGCTTGCTACCGAGACCTTTTTTTGCCAGCTCTGTAAGCATCTGCTGCATCACGGGACCTGCAAGCACCACCTGCCCCAGGACCCACCACGTGCTTTTGAGTTTTATCTATTTCACAGCACAAAGAGGAAACCCTGCAAAAAAGTCAGGAGCACCCTGGCAGCTCTGATGCTGCACCAACATTTCTCTTCGCTGTTTCACTGTACTTTTTATATTGATGGTTAAAGCACAACTACACAAGGAAATCAGGCCCAGGTTATTCGGCTTCTCGCCTCTGGCTCGGCTCTTGTTGCAGATCTTCCACTAGATTAAAGAGCTCTTTAATACATGTTATTTCCTTTGCAGAGAGCTATCTGTACACTAACCACATCCCCTTAGCCACCTTTGTGGCAATTTGAAAACAAGCTGAAAGCCGGGGAAGGATGCCTGCATCCCCCTCCGGCACTCACTTTGGGTATTTTTTTTAAGGAGCTGGTCCCCGTAGTGCCGTGCCGTGGACGGTGGGACAACGTGCCTCCCCAATGCCCAGCACGCCCCGGCTGCCAGCAGCTCCCACGCCTCGTCCTTTGCATCATCCTTGGCACGGGGCACAGACCGTGGGAGAAAGACCGATGCTGGGGTCAAGAGGGGACTCTCACCCTGTGCAAAACCAAGCAGGGATTCAGTCAGGCGATCTTCCTCTTCTCACTAAACATTTTCTGTGCTAAAATAACTGCTGAAAGCGGTTGGCCTCCTCTCCTCCAGCTCGCGGTCCTGCGGCCGGGCTGCAAATGCCGCCGCTGGCTGCTGCCCGCCGAGGCTCCCACGAGCACCGGCCGGGCACACCTGCAGCACTGCAGTCGGGTGTCCTGAACAGCTGGGAAATGAATAAAAAATACAGAAAGGAAAAAAAAAAAATCGAATCTCCTGATAGGTTTCTTCAACCTATTTACTTTTTTTTGTTTTGAGGTATTTCCCAATCAGCTGCACAGTAATTTATTTGCCATGTCATTAATTATGCATTATTGACTTAATACATAGTAATTTATGTTGACGATGGCAATATTTCTCTGTGCTGAAGGTGCTGGATGCTGACTAGTCACCAAGAGAGATGCTACTACCTAGGCTGAACAAAATGCTTCACAACCATTAAAGACATCAGTTGTTTAGATGCTAACTTTGAGGAGGCGTAGGAAACGGCAGAAATGCCGAAAACATCCTGCTAAAATTTCTCCTCCCTGAGTCATTTCAGAACTTATTTCCTTGTAGGAGCAACAGGGTTTGGCACTACTTGATCACCTGGGGTTAAAAGGGAGAGGATGGAGGAAGGTAAGTGACAGTCATACAGGAAACTCCGTATTTTGCTACCAATAGTTAATCTACTGTGTCACATTTCTTAGAGAACTAAATGAAATGCAGTGAGCGCTGTGTAAAATTGGAGCTAGGGAGCAAAATGATTTTGTAGAGCAAATAACTATCTCATACTGGCTGTTTTATGCCTTATTGAACAACCAGCAGTTTATGAAAACAAAGTTTCATAAATATCGGTGGAGATTTCTTTCCCACGCAGGAAAATCTCTGTGCATTTACAGGGGCTCAAATGAGAGCGCGAAGAGCGACCCGAGGCCTGAGGAGCAGGTCCCCGGCCAGTGCTGGCTGGGTCTGCTCTAGAAAGCAGCAGGAAGCCCGGGACAGGGATGGTCTTCCTGGGGAGCAGCATCGCTGCCTCGCTCCGCGCGGCCACAGCTGGAGAGGCTCAGCAGCTCTGGAGCAAGCCAGGGAGCCTAAGGAAACCTGGCGACTAGGGTGTTGAGCATCAGGGTCCACCGAAGCCTTGCTGCTGCTGGTTGAGGCCCCAGCACCTCCGGCCGAGCGGGGCCAGAGCGCAGCACTCGGCACATGGACGCAATTACAATAGGGGAAAAAAGGGCAGCTTTTGGTGCTCTCCTGGGTCAATGCCTAGGAGAAGGGATGGAGGAAAACTGCTGGGATTGCCCGCGATGACTGCAAAAAGTCAGAGGGTTTTTTCAGAAAGACAGCAGGGAAGGCAAAAAAACCCCATGCAAAGCACAGACAGGCTTACAGAGGCTTCTTGTCGCGAGCCAGGGCTCATCCAGGAGGAAAAAACATGCCGAGTCTTATATAGCATTAAGATCCAAACAGAAACAGCCTCGCCATTAAACCACCCGGCATTGCTGGTAACACACAGCTGTTTGCATTACTAAGAGTCATTTTCACATACAAGTCTCAAAGACTTTACCCAAAGCTTCGAACACTGACCCATCTCTTTAGACCTGCCTTTGTACAAGTTGGCGTATCACCCACATCATATTACTTTGGGCCACAGCAGCAGCTGGGAGGACCTGACAGAGACACGAAAATGTATTACTTTCATCTCAAATAGAAACCTGTCACCTGCATGACTCAACCTCACCTACAGCGTAGGAGTAAGTCTGACTTTACTTACAAAGCCAGGGTTTCTGCCAGATGCTATTACAATTAGAAATTCTATTTTTAGCAGAGCCAATTTATTTTTTTTAAGTTAAATCATGGTGAATCTAAATTAACTTCTATTAAATGAGTCAGGAACAAACACTTAATACAGCAATCAAATATTTTCCTCTGCTGCCCTCTCTCATCCCTCACCTCTGAAAACAACTAATGGCATCAGCACAGCACACAGACACATGCCAGCTTTTGTTTGTGGGATGTTCCAAAATACACAGAAGAACTTTTTGTGTGGATTTCCCAAGGATAAGCAGAGTTTAAGAAAAACATACAATTACCGTGAACCACACTGGAAATGTTTCACGTAACCTATGGCCAAGGAAGAAGTCTGTATTGAAGAATTACTGACCCACCTCTGAAAGTTGTTTTCACTGCAGGGAAAAACACAATCTCAATGTCACTGGGTCTGAGAAGAAGTACTAACTCCCAAAGTATCAAGGCCCTGAAAACAACCCAATAAAATCTAGGTTTTATGAAATTTCCTTGCAAGAAGCCTTCATCAGTTATAGCCCCCACGGGAAGCAGCAGCTGGCTAGCACCAAGGGCCATGTTTTTGCCATCATGTGCTAATGCTGGCTATATTTTATCTCTCTCTGGTCAACACCACCACAGCACCCCAGCCCTCTGCTCTGCAGGACATAAGGCTGAGATTGAGCGTACCATCATTTTCATGCCTCCCTTTGTCCCTCTGCTTGAGCTACACCACAAAACTCACCCCGCACCCCTCTCCCCTCCCCGCGGCTCTGCTGGGCTCCATCGGCAGGGGGGCTGCACTGCCCGCTGGACGCAGACTGCTAGCACGGCTGGTGTGGGAGAGGGCAAGTGAAGGAGAAGGTTGCTGTCAGCAGCTGAGTTTCCTGGGCTGACCCTTTGATAGCTTTTTTTATGTTTAAATGATGTGATAAAAATCAGCAATGAATTATGCAGCATCAATTGATAAGTCCAGCCCCAACAGTTCTTGAGAATCCCATTTTAAAGTTAAATTGGAGTTTGATCCTTTATATCAAAGCTTTAACAAACTAAGCAAGCCACGTGCTGTACCCTCCACCGAATCGCCCTCCAACAGGCTGGGGTGCCCTGTCCCTCCCCATCCCCGAGCACACCGGCGCTCCCACTGCAATGACCCTGCCCTCCCGCACACGAACAGCGCCTGCAAAACAAAGCCTTTCCCCGTGCTGCAAGCAGGTAAATTAGCAGTCAAGTTTCTTCTACCCTGGTTGGTAAAGAGCAATCTTGCAGATAGCTGGCAGCGTGGAGGGAAAAATACCCATCACCAGCGCTATCATACAGCACCCCCTACAAGCTGTCACCCAGAAAAGAGCAACCGGTTTTTCTCCTTGGCCTTTGCTCAGTTTCTGACTTTTCCAAGACATCCTCACTGCGTTTGTAAGTCGGCGAGTCTCGCATCTGATTTTTACCTTGGCTTAGCAGAGTTTAACCTAGAAAGCATCCCTGGTCCTACCCCAACAATGCTTTCCTACTTTGGGAGGGTGATGACTGCCAAGCTGATCCCAGGGCAACTGGCCGTTCTCTCCTGTGTGGATTCATCAGCAAGAAAAACGGCTGTAGCCATTAACGGGACAAGTATTTTGATGGATGAACTATCACAACACTGCTTGCTGTAACATTTCCTACTGCAGCCAGCTCCTCTCTTGCCAAATGATGGAAGACCAAATCAGCAAAAGTGAGGGGTTTTTTGTTTGTCCATCTGTTTCCCCACTCTGGGCAGCAATTTTAAAGATTCCAGCCATGAATACTTTAGCAGAGAGGCTGAACGGACACCTTTCTGAAACGTTAACCACAGTTCAGGTTTCCACACCTCTGGGGCTTGCCCTGTGAGCACCTTTTGGAGATGCTGCTGAACATCTAGCAGCTCAGGTAGGATGGCTGGGCCAGGAGGTAAAGTGAGCAATACCAATGCAAGAGTAATGCTGCCTCCTGGTTTCATATAAACACATACTACAACGAAGAGGCCCGAGAGACATCGCATGCAGACAAGACAGTCTTCCCAAAAAAAGCTGGCTTTAATGAAGTTGAGCCTCATTACAGCTTCTGCTCTTATAGCACTGGGCAAGGCACACAGTGAACCACAGTCCCATCGTGCATCCTGCTGTACATACTTTAAAAGGACTCAGAAAGTTTGGGAAGTAACATCCACGCCCAGAGAGAGGTGCAACAGTGGGATGGGTGCAAGGGGTTAAGTGCAAGATCCCTACGATCCCAGCATCCGGCAATGCAGCACGGGAGATGCCGAGCTCAAATATCATATTCTGGAAGCTGAGCAGATCCCCACTGCGTGACCATTTTCCATCCAAGAGTCTGAAAAAAAGGACACAGAATAGAACGAATCCAAATGTGCAGAATGGGAACACCCAGCTCAGCCCCACCGCGGAGCTACAGCCTTAATGGAGCCACTACAGAGGGGAAAAACAGCAACGTGTACCTCTAACAAAAGCTTTTATAAAGCACTAAAGGGCTGCGTGCTGCGAGCCGCATCAGCCCGCTCCACTCCAGGTCCTGACTTCCTGTGCCTTGCCCATGACGTAACCAAAATGGACAATTTAATTAATTAAATTAAAATGCATTAAGTGATCCAGCAGGAAGGCAGGGCTGCCTATTTCAATTCTTCTGAAGCACCAATTATTACAGCAGGGGGAAAGAAAACAGCCATCATCATAGCCCCGGTGACATTAAAAATAAAGTCAAGGGGAAAAAATAAGCACGAGCAATAGCGAAACACAATCTGCAACAGCAGCCCAGTACGAACTGGGAACAAGCACAGCCGCCACTGAGGAAAATGGGCAGGGACAAGAGCAAGGTACGCAAGCCTGCCCATTCCCTGCCATCACTCCAGGGCAGTCCCAAACCAGAAGCGGTGAAAGGCACGCTACACCCACCCATGGACTGTGCCAGACAGCCAAGTCACAAAGCCCCCAAATGAGCCAGTCCCTCGTTAATTTGGAGCCAAACAGCTTCCAACCAGGAACACAACATGGCCTGTGGAAGGGATCAGTCTCCTCATTAAGAAAAACCGCCTCTATGCACAGAGCATTTTACGGAGGAGGATACCCTTGGAAATGCCAGGGTACAGAGCGCCCACATCCCAGTTGGAGTACCCAATGACCACCATCACCACCAAGCCTACTGTCTGGCCTGCTGACAGACATGAACATAAAACACATCCTTGTCAGCTGATGATGCTTGTAGGAGGAAATTCACTGTCCCCACAAGAAACAGCCTTCAAATTAAAGCCAATGCCTTCTACAAGCTATTTGTGTCTGTATCTAGGGCAACCTTCAGTGCTTCCGCAGGCACAGGGACATTGTCTCCAAAGGAGAAAGTCTCTTCTTGAACACATTAGTGCAATTCCTTTGAGCTCCAAACAAATAAAAATTGACCTGCTCCCAAGCTGACTTGCTCCCAACAAATAAAAGTTGACCTGCTCCCAAGTTGACTTGCTCCCAACAAATAAAGCAAACAAAATAAACAAACAATAAAATATTCCCCCAGAAGGAGGTTTGGTTGGAAGCTGGCCCCTGGCTTCATCCACAGCATGTTGTGCAACTGGCCCACATGCTATATGTTGGTCCCTTCCCTTCTCCAAAACCTGCTGACTCCAAAGCACAGGGCCAAGCGAGGGCCACCTCGATGCCATGGGCCAACACACCATTTGAACCAGTTGCCATAGTCAGACTGCAGCATCCGGATTCAAGGCCTGATCCTGCAATGTTGTTCAGCTACAGCCGTCCTCAATCAGAAGCCAGAAGAAGCAACAGGAGATAGTTAAAGAGATCTCCCAAGGAGATCATCTTCAAGTAGGACCCCTTCTGCAGCAGCCCTCCAAAGCCAACTCAATGCTATGCTCTCCTCCCGCACCTCCCAAGTTTCAGCAGGGCCACGATAAGGCAGAAGACTGTTTTGCTTTTATTAAACTCCAAGCTTCTCTGCCATGCCCGGAGATCTAGACACGCAGCATCTATTATTAGAGCATTTATCTTCTGGTACGAGGTGTGTCATACATATACCCCCAAGAGGCACAGGCGAGAGATGTGGGCAAGGAGTTGGAATAGCTTGCTGATATTTTACTTTTGCAAATAAAACCAGAGAAAGGATTGCAGTTGCGGGATGCCAAGTAGATAGCTGAAAGGACTGATTTGGATCGACAGCAATGGGTTCTTGCAGCCGCAGGACTGAGGTTAAGACAGAAAAATGTTCCCATAAAATATCAGTTTATCATAGCCACCTACACCGGTCCTCCCTCATCTTTTCACAAGAATAATAATAAACAGTTTCTCCATTATTTCCCTACTTCCCATCCTGCACAGAGCAAGCACCACCGCCAAGATCAAAAAGTTCTTGCAACAGATCGCAAGCCTGATTCCTCTCCCCTGTCCTGCAGACTTCTGAAGTAACCTGCAGAGCCATTATCAGTGCTGGCTCCCATCAATGAGCCTTTCATGTGCTAAAGCCTTGTATTGACACTCACTTATTTATAGCAACTGCACTGCACCATTCATTTAAACACATCAGCATTTGTGAATAAAAGATAAAGTGGACTTTGAAGCATTGGCCTCAGAACATGCCAGCCAGAACTGGGAGACAAAGCTTTCTAAAGGTGAAGCTGTAATCCGTTGTTGTCCCTCAGCTCTCTGCGACCTGGCCTGTAGCTGCAGAGGATGCACCTCCGTTCTCCAAGCCTCCCTCTTTCCAGCCAACCTGAACAGCACCAAAGGGCTGCAAGGACTCCAGTATTTCTTGGCTTCAGCTAGTTTGCCTTTAAATGACAACTGCTCTTAATTATTCCTTTTGATTTAGTACATTCCAGGTACAAAATGCTTGCCACAGAACTCATCTGCCATTGTGTTCGGTGTTGCCTGTCAACATAATAACAACAGTTCATTTGCCACCCCTCACTGAGACTTACTAGCAGAAAACAGACAGAACTATTCACAACCCTGCTCCAAAGAGCAAACCAGCTGATGGGAGAGCAGGAGAATGGCTCTAATCCCCTCCAGCTGCAGCAAACATAACTGTAAGTTACAAGAGTGCAAGGGTGAGCCAAAAACGTTGGGAAAATCCAGGAACAATATGAAAGGTTTAGCAACCGTGAGTCTGACATGCCTGCTTTTAATTTCAGATCATGCATTGGTGAGGTCAATTCTTAATTAAGCAAAAACCAGTGATGGAACTCCAAGCCTGGATCTTCTGAGTGGCAGAAGGGCGAGATCGATGCCGAGGAAACTGGGATGCGAATGACAGCATCCAAGAGCATGGCCTTTTCAAACCCCTCTGCAAACATGAAGCCCCACTCAGGACTGAAACAGCCTAATTCAGGGCCCACGTCATGCCAGCCTAAAGCAGCTGAACCAGGGTTAATTTGGATTTAAGTGAGTGTGAGGAAGAAGAAAATCAAGCCTCCAGGAATCAGCGCTGACATTCATGTGGCTTTATGACAGAACTCACAATATTTTATATTCTTATAGTTTCAGCTTTTGGCATCTAGGTTTCCAGTTATAAAACATTTGGGTCTTTGCCATTCTGGAAGTGAATAATAAGAAAACAACCAAAAATTCAATGTGATCAGAGTGCATCCAGAAAGCTCAAGATACAAAAGAAGTTGCTGCCGCGTGCGAGCAGCATAGTTGCTGCTACGTGGGGCATCACACACACACATTATTAGTCATGCAAATCGTGATGCAATTTGAACTTAAATCCTCACAGATCTCTTTGAGAATAATCCAAGAGCTCGATTAAGAGGTTGAATTTCAGTTTGGCCCAGCCCATTAATGGATGATCACCAGGCACCTCTGACATGCTCCTGCAATCCCTGCACCGGGTAGATCTTAACTCGTGGAAGTCCAGTGGGAACACTCCCACACAGCTCTCCACACTGCAGTAAACACTCCAGCATCCAGATGTTCATGAACAGGTATTTATGACCCAGTATTATCGGGTACACCTTATTTTAGCCATATTCTTCCAAACAACTTCTGGATCACAACCAAAGGGAAGCATATTTTACGTAAAGAAACTTGAGCATTTTTTTTTTTTAAACCTTTATCTTGTTATTTTGCTTCTGAGAAAAATCCAGAGGCAACGTGTATGACCTACGGGAGATGTCTGTCTTCTCCAGGTACACAGACCCCAACCTTACACACTCTCTGGCTGTATCACCAAATCTGGGCAAGCGTCACTGATGTGACCTACAAGGAACAGCTGATTAGGATAAATCTTTGCACATAAATCAACATAATGGCAATGTTTATAACCACTGCTTTTGATCAGTCTTGTTTTCTCCGTAGCATGAGCTCAGCGCTGCCAGCTGCCTGCCTAACTATGTCAAGAGACTGCATGGGCCAGGGAAGTGCTTCCTTCCCCCGCCTCTCCTCACCCCTTTAAGACCATCATATTCTTTTCTGTCTCTGGTACCTGGCCATAGGTATGCTATGCTTTAGAAAGAAGGAAGACTTCATTGCAA
The DNA here is from genome assembly GCA_013400535.1 of Scopus umbretta. Lineage (NCBI taxonomy): Eukaryota > Metazoa > Chordata > Aves > Pelecaniformes > Scopidae > Scopus > Scopus umbretta. The sequence goes on from VZTL01033257.1 coordinate 42,493, forward strand.
GCAGCATGTTACCTAGAGTATCTTTCTCAGCACAGAGACCACAGGCAAGCATTCCCTTTCCAGGGGGAGGGCTCTCTACAGGAGCAGAGTATGTTTGAGTTAACTTGCTTTACTCTGCACTGGGATGAGCAGCACTCTGGCAGCCAGCATGAGGGGCAGCAATATAATGCAGCCACTCCAATGGTCTCACTTGGCACAGAAAAAATACAAATCTCCCCTTTAAGCATCTTCTGAAGCCTCTCTCCCACAAGTGAATTAACAGCCTGAGGGAAACAACCTAGTCTGCTCAACAGTAAGTGCACAATTTTGTGCTAATGCACAATTCTGGGTTCACAGGAGTACCACACTCCTGTGGCCAGGCATAGCAGGCAACCGCTGCTGAAATCAATATTGCTTATCAATGAAGGAGAAAATACATCCAAGCCTTTGAAGACTTCTAAGCTCATTGTAATGAAGCTTCCTGCTCTAATCTAGCCTGTGCACACAACAAAACCAGCCAGGCTTCTGTTTGCAATTCCTGCATTTTAAATAATTCACAAAGAAATCAAGAGAGCTTATCATAGCACACCGGGAATCACAGCAGACGCGGTTTTGCTGCCGTGCTCCTCTCTGGGATGCCTGTTGCTCCTCATTCTGAAGTCCCACTCCACAGCTCCAAGCAGATCCCAGGCTTCAGGGCTACAGCTGGGAGTGGTGCTCTGGAGAGGATCGCAGAGAAGCACTTGGGTGGGATATGGACCCAGGTTGGACTCTGCAGTTGCTGATCATGCAAGAAACACATGTTGTCTGATCCTTGCAGGAACAACCCGTCTCATCTCATAAATGTTCCAGGAACAGCCCAGGGCAAAGGACCACTCACATACCTGGAGGACACCCGAACCCCCTGCTCCAGATGTCCTCTGCAGACTTCTCCTACCATGTGGGGAAACACTGGGATTTTATACAGCAGACTACTCTAGTAAAAGAGCAGTGGTGGAAAAAAGCGAGGCCTTCATTAGCCAAAGCAGAGGCAGAAGCAGATCTTGGTGCACCAAGTCAGGCGTTGCAGGGTTTTGCATCCCCTTGGGAGCAAAAAGCTTATGGAGACCTCTTTGGTGGAGAGGGCTGCAGACCCTGAGTGGTGGGCTCTGGCACAGGATCTCCATGTTGAGCAGGGTGCAGCCACCCCCTGGCACTGTATCCCCCTGGGATACTCTGGGGCTGGCCTCCCACAAGCCATCACTGATGCAGCAGTCCTGATCACTGCCCTGCTCCATCCTCAGTCTAGCCCGGGCAAGCAGGGGTACCCAGGCAAGAACATGCCTTGGAAGAACAGAAAGCACACAATGTTGGTGGATGGGCGCACGTGTGGGTACACATGCAGGAATGGGAGGGAAGACCAGGAAACCCCCCTGGGGACACACAGCCTGACACCACAGTGAGAATGCATCTTCAGCGCAACGTTTTCCCTTGTTCTCTTACGCTTCAGCATTTCCACTCAACCATGTCCAGCCAAGCTGTTGTTACTGGCCACAGCACTGCTGCCCCCAGGGCTGAATTAGTGCTTCTTCTACAGCCAGCTCCGCTCTTGCCTTAAGGGCTGCCAGAGAGGGGGTAGAAGAAGGCTCCTTCCAGCAGCTGCCTCCCGGCATGGACGTGCAATACTTGTATAATTCACTTTGAAGTTCCCAGCCTCCAGGCGTAAAGCAGCAACCAACATACAGTCGATCTCGCTCTGTAAACTCCCAGTCAAGACAGCGTTTCTCAGCACTGGCATCTACCCTGGTGGGTTTGTAAACATCAGTACTCCTTCACCCTCCTCAAGGAATGGCTTTTTTGGAGGTAAGAAGGTAACAACCCTTTCCTTGGGTCAGATGCCTATACAGCCAGATGCCCTGCAGAGGCAGGGGCTGCTGGAAGTGAGAGGATGCCCGGCATACATCTGCTGCAGCTTCATCTCTGCACCTTTATGTTTGCTTTCCCATGACACGTGCTTGCTGCCAGGAGCTATTTTTCTTTTTCCAGTTTTACTTTTAAAAACAGGGAAGAGTCAGCTTGCTTTCCTGATAAAAATCAGGATGTCTGAGGAGCAACTTTGTCTGAAGGATCTGTTTTTCAAATGATGAAGAACTGGGGGAAACTATTCCCACCAGAGTGGTTCACCTGGCTTGCAAGCAACTCCCCAGTTCCTTTTTCCCCAGAAACCTCCCTGAGTGACTATGTTCATCAGCCACGTGGCAGGAGCCCAGCCAAAAAAATACAGAGCCACCTCTGCAGGTGCTCACCTACCCCCAGCCTCTCCCCAGAGCCCCCCAGTGCTCCCAGACCTCAGCCCACCTGGAGAACTGAGTGCAGCCAAGAGGCATTGCTGCTCAGCACCGGGCTACAGCCCAGAAGTCACCAAGGACCGGCAGCAACTTGTTTCTCCACAAATTGTTTGTGTAGCTACCTCCAACCCACAAACCACACCGTGTCCCTAACGCCCCTCATGCATTTCTGGGACCCCGGCAGATGACGAGTGGAGGGTGCAATGAGAGGGCTCCCGGAGCAGACCCGAGCAGCTGGGTGGGACAGGCCAGCATCCCACACACGAGGCACAAGCCAGCCCTCTGCACAGCCTTCCCCTGCCAGGTCTTCGATGGAGTGGCAAGAAAACCCCCAGAGAAAGCTACTAACACTCTGCAGCCCATTTGTGTAAATCTAGTACATTTTCCCCTCCCCTGAGAGCCACAGTACTTCTCAGTCCCAGCCTTTTAATCTGACGCTCACATTTAAACGTTCTGCTAATTAAACAATCCATTGCAAAGCTGCTGCTGCGATGCCTCCCTCTCCCTCGCGCCCCCCTCGCCAGAGCAGGGCAGCACCATGGACCGGTATCAACAGCCTGCCAGTGCTAATAGCTTTGGGAATAAGACAGCATCGGCCCCAGAGAGCATGAAACCCCCACATCTTGGGGATTACGTTACACTTCAACTTGTCATCCATCAAAACCCAGAAACCAATTTCACCCAGTGGAAGAAAAATCGATAGCTTTCTCTTTTAGCACCAGGGGATGTATTCTGCCTCCTCTCCCAGGGTCTTAATCAAGGGACATGATCCCAGATAGCATATCAGTGATGGTTTTGCAGCAGCTAAGGACATCTGGGACATCACAGTGGGTTTTAATCATGGGCCGCTTCTCTGGGTCAAAAAACATTCCTGCTAAGAAGCTGAGGTTCAACCAAAGCATTAGATAGACCAATGCAGGTCAAGCCATGCAAGGCACTGCCAGAAGGACAACGCCATGTACTCCAGAAGCTGAGCTAGAGATAGCATCAGTGAAAACTTTGGTTCCCACTGAACAGTATCCCAGCAGGATCCCTCTGCCAGCAAGTCACCTCGCCTTGCACAAATGAAGCTGTACGCCTGCAATGTCTGTGAGATGAGGTGCAGGAGCACTACAGCACCCAGGAGTGCCGGGAGGGGAGGCTGGAGATGCGGAGTACTTCTTGGCAGGAAAAAAGCACTCGTAACCTATCACTGAACACCCTGCCGGGGCTAATTGCTACATTAGACATCTGAACAAACAACACTAATCACCACATTAAACAACTACAATTAATGCTGCGCTGACAAGCAAAGTACCACGCTGCTGTGACACCTCCATCTTTGGTGCTCTACAAAAGCACCGCTACACCAGGTCAGCTGCAGGGTCTGAAACTGGTCCCACCAGCTCCAGATGCTCCTACTAACCAAACCCATTGTGGAGCCGTTTCCCCCAACTGTTCGTGAACAGAGCAGCACCAGTGACTTGCTTTCCTTCTTTTGGCATGCTCTTTGCAGAACACACCTGCAAAGTAGGCAGAGATGTGCTGCTGAGTAGCAGTTTACTCTTAAAACCTTTCGCATTTTGCTGCCCTCTTCCAGAGCAGACAGGGAATACTCTTGGGAAGGGAAAGGTGTTCTAGCACTGCGGTAGTTTCTGAGCTCCTGGAGGAAGCACAGTGACAAGGGACAGCATTTTCAGTCCTGACACTGCATGCAGAGCCGGATCTTGCTCCCAACGCCACACAGTGCCCGAGGCAGCTCACCGACAGCCCCATAACTCTGCTGGGACCAGCCGGCATGGCCGAGCATCCCACCAACCGGGAGACACCAGGGAGAGCTGGGCTGTTTTTAGAGCCTCTAGCTTGGCAATGAATTTAATTTCATTTATTTACAAAAACAGCATTTTTGCAGCAAGATTGAGTTAAATGCATAAATAAAACCTTTTACATTGCACTGGATTTTCACAAAAGAAATCAATAGGGTTTTGATTTAGTAATAATGAGAAAAGAGCCCTGTTTATTACCTGTCAGAAGGGCAACAAAAAGCACCGAAGTGTCTCCCTTGCCCTCAGCACTTCCAAGCAGCCACTTTGCACTGGTGGTGCTCCCAGCACAGGGAGCAGCCTGCAGTACCCCACATGGCTGGGAGAACACCCCAAACCAGGCAAGCAGATACACAGCTCGCTTTTACACTTTTTCCCCTTTAACTTTACCCCATACCCTCACTGGGTTGGGGTCTCTGGCCTTTTTCCGTCATGGTTTCCAGGTGCTCATTTTTAGGGGGGGTTGCATTAAAAGCAGCACCCACATCTGATGAATCTTTGCTCTGCACAGGACCTGCAGCCAGGGATGGTGGGGGACAACCCAGACACCCCCCTGCAGCAAGGTGCCCAAATCCCACAGCCTGGGCACACTGCCCTCTCCCTGCACTGCCCTAACACCCTCCACAGCATCTCCAAAACCCCACATCCAAGACTGAAGACCACGCTGCCCACTAGCAAGGGGCCAGGGACAGCTAGACCACAGAGCTGCTAACTTCTGTTTTTTTCTTCCCCCAAAAATCC
>VZTL01033260.1:0-19525 GCA_013400535.1 Scopus umbretta
GTTAACTGTTCCTGCCCAAGCTCTCAAGCTAGTTATTTTTCCAGGGGTGTCCTGGCCATGTGGGGCTGACAGCAGTAAAACTACTTCATCCTAAAGTCAAAGGATAATTTGTGTGAAGAGATATCAAGGCTGGATGGGGCCATTGCAAGCATTTTGTCTAACCTTCTGGCATAACATAGGCCAGAGTCTCTTGTCTCTTAATTTCTGCATCAAGTGCAGAAATCCTGTTTGAGGTGAAGTTTGTCTTTTAGAAAGATTGTCTTGATTGTATCAGGTGGGATGGGAAATACATCACAGTGTAGAAAAGTCTCACTGGGCAGTTAACGCTGACTCTTTAGCAGGGTTTGATCCTGTTACTGTCTGCCACACACCCGTTTTTGTGCCAGATTAAGGAGCTGCCAGTTATCAGAAATCTCTTCCGCTTAAAGGGCTGAGTAGAATAGTACCATTTGTATGTGTGTGTTGTTAAAGGAGGACAATACTGATGTTTCCTTTTTATTTGGTTTATTTGTGGTGTTTGCTACCCGTCTGCTTCTGCAATATCTTCCCAAAAATAATATGACCAAATCCTTCCTTAAATTTGATGTTTATTACTGCAGTCTGTCACGTTGTGGACTTTTTTATTTATTTCTGTCCCGTTTCTTTAATTCCGTCTCCTTAAAAGGTGATCAAAAACTTTCTGAAAATCTTGGTAGTCATTTTTTTGCCCTTCTACTAGACTCTGTTGCTTCCTTATGCAAGTGTTGCAAGTGTCTCCAATGCCAGAACAGATGAACTTGTAAATTAACTAGACATTGTATCAAAGGGTTTCATAACATTTCAGAAGATTACACTTACACTGTCCCTATATCAGCTCTCTTGCTTCTTGAAAAACTGCTTGATTAGTTAGGAAATTCTGTATGAACCCGTTCTATATGTCTTTCATTAAATACCACATTTTGTGTATTTTCCTAGTAGAGTCTAGGCACCAGTGTACTGAAGTTGCTGCTGTCAAACCTTCAGGGTAATTCTGGAAGTCCCACCAAGCTCTCTTTCAAGATCTCAAATGCCCATTTTCTGCTTCCCTAAGTTTTAATGACATCCTGGTGGTAGGAGGCTCCTTTCTGTTCTGCTCTGTCTTTTACATTAAGCAGTTCTCAGTAGCTGTTAGTCTTTTGTTGGTATCTAGTCGGCCATCACAAATATTTTACCTACTGTCTCTTTTTAATTCTGGGAAATTCTTCTGTGTCTATTTCTAGTCCTTGTTGGAAGTGTAGACAGCACAAGGCCATCTTTGTCCATGAAAAGCAGGAGGTGAACCAGACTGATACTAGTCAGCCTAATTTCATTACTCAGTGTGAATGAAGTAGGAAGAATAAACATGCAAAAATACACGGTAAAAGACATTAGATGAAAAATTATTTCAGTCTTAATAATTTACATGTAAAAGGAATGCTTCTCACAAAATCTATATATTTAGAATATGAGTATTTAAATACCTTTTTAAAATGTGCTAAGTTTGCCAGAGAAAAAAGGAAGAAAATTCATATGGAGGACTCAAACAGAATAGTTGATGCCTGGCTCTTCACAGAGAGTTCTTTGAAAGTGCTTTATGGCAGTTAGTCTCTTGCTTTGCAACCAGGCCAGCCGAAATCACTGGGGTTTCTCAAGGAGTAAGCCCTTATCAGCCTGAATAGATTATCAGGACCAACTATTCGAATCGCATCATGGTTTTGCAGGTCAAGCGCCTTAAAACAGGAATTTATTAATGCGTTAGCTGTTTTCTGTCACATTCAGGCTCCTGAATTCAGGCATATAGACTTAGAGTCAGACTTCCTGAAAGTGTTGGATGGCATTTTGCTTTCTACAAATTTAATATATATTTAATTACAAATCACCAGCTCACAGTACTTCCTGGTGAGACCTACTGCAAGTTAACACTCAGTGGTATTGGTGGAAGAATCTGTAGCTGTATATTGCTTCAAACCTCGATGCATGACATGGAAATTTATTGAGCTTTAATATAAACTGGTTTAAAATCAGGCAGCATCTGCGTAATCCATGAATAGCTGCTGGCTGTGTTAACAGTCAAGAGAGCTCACAGCTGATCCATTTTCTGTTCTCTCCTGAAAAGAAAAAAGTCAATAGATATAAAGAGAGTAAGTAATAAATATTTCTACACTGCACTGATGAGGCATTCTTGGAAAACAGCAAGCTAAACAACTCTACATAATTCAGTAGATGGAAAAGTGGACTAAGAATCAGGAAATAATTACGAGAGCTGGGAGAAAATTTTCCTTCAGTGACTAGATTTGAAACAGAAATTGTTAGCAAAAAATGTCTGTTTCTGAGTAATCATATTTGTGATTTTCTTAAAATAATAAAAGCACTGAAAATACAAGGGGCCATGATTTGGAAATGCACCTGGCAGGGCTCCAAAAAATTGTCATTTAAACACCTGTCTGCCCGCGATGGATGAGGCTCACAAGCCAGAGAGTGCCGTCCCCAGTGTCCCATGGCAATGGGACTCCTGTGATAATGCCTCAAGTGTAAGGTGGCAGGAGGACTCTGGAGCATCCCGTGCCAAATACTGTACTTTCTAAACATGCATGCAGTGGGGATAAATGCCAGCACAGCCTAAAATGCCCTTTACTAGCCAGAGTAAAGAGTCTGTCTTTCTTGTTAAATGCTGTGGTAAGGGAGGGAAAAAAACTTCTCAAAGCTATAAAAAGACTCTCCAAAAGATGTGGTGGGGAGAAGTGGGGGGAGGCACCATTGAAGTTTAGATTTAAAACGTTAAAAAATGATTATTTTATCCAAATCAGCTGGATGGTTATTTCTTTTAGCGTATTATTGCCACCAGAACCTCAGCCCTGCTCTAAATCAACTCAGCATTTCATCAAGAAGCCTATTCTTTGCTATAAGAGACCAAGAGTGCACAATTACGGGTTTCTTTTCCCCCTTGCATAATAAAATTGGGAGATTATCATCAAGTTTCTATTCAGATTTTAGGAAGGCTTTTTTATTTTATTTTTAAAACCCATCTTTGTCTGTAAGAGCTCCCTGTTCAGGCCAGCATGCTGTAATGATTACTGCTGTAAAGGCTTCAGTGGAGATGTGCTCTATTTCATTCTCAATGAGGGTTGATGGCATTTTGAGAGGCTCAGAATATCCTTTGATTACTGTATAAAACAGACTGGGGAAGATGGCAATGCAGCGTGCGACATAGGAGGGGGCTGCTGCTCAAAGTGTTGCTCATCAACTTTCTTTTGTGCTTTTTTTTGTCTGCCATGTCGCAATCACAAATCATGTCCGTGTTGTGGTTTTGGTCCCATTCCTCATCTTTTCCCTGTTTTGGGATTTGAAGCTCGAGGTTTGTAGAGAAAAGGAGCTGCTGCTGCTCCTGTGTTTTGGACAGATGCTACAGCATATGAGCAGGAGCAGTGCCTTGACCCTTCTCTCCCCCAGTGAATTGTTAGAGTAGCTAGGAAATGGTATGTTGTCTCTTCCAAACTGTGGGGAATTGGCCCAGTGTTAGAAGGTGCCATTTTCTGTAAAACGTCTTGGAGAGTGTATTAAAAAAGGAGTGACAGAGAGCTAGTCACGGGTGACAGGAATGGTGTGGGAGCAAAAGAGATTGAAAGGGAAATAGACACATGCAAGCTGTCTCTCATCTTGCTCTCCTGTCTGTTTGACGCTCATGGTGCGTTAATACAAAATAATAGGGAAAAGGAATTCTTTCATCTCCATTCTTGTGTCATGCTTAGATCAAATTACGTATTGTGCAAGCTGAAGTCTGTTTGCCAGCCATTCTGAGGTCTGGAGGACAGGGGGGCTTCCAGGGAGATTTTGTGATGCCGTACAGCAGGCGAATGCTTTCATTCCCAGCCCAGGTGTAGGAGATGAGTCTATGGAAAAGCATTTCACCTGCGTTTCCCTGTCAGTGTGCCTGGATACTGAGTTTTGTGGCCACATAGTGCGTCTCTTAACTGGTTATTTTCATTGGTCTTCTTGTAATCTTTGACTCCTCTACTTGGTGAAGTGTTAGACTGAAAATATATGGTGTATGTCTGATATTTTCCAGTAATAGCACAGGAAATATTCTGTGCAGTATTTAGATATGTCTTTTCCTATACCACTATGCCAAGACTGTTAGGCATGTTTTGTTAGTGGTATATGTAATTTACTGTTCACAGTCCAGACTAAATTACTCCTAGAAGGCTCTATTCAGATCTGGGCATCTCACTGCGTATGGACTGCTCTAAAAGAGCTTACAAGTCTGAAAACAGACAGCTGTTAGGAGAGAAAACTGTGCAAGAGAACGTTTAAATGACTCATCTGAAGCTATGAAGTCAGTCGGTACTGACCTGAACCCAGGTCACTAGTGAAACATCCATACTGATATCAAACAAGTTCAGGGATGTCTTAAACCCACCATGCTGCCAGGACGTGGTCTAGAACATCCAGTTGATACAGGCAGCCTATGTGAACTGAGTTAGAGCTCAGGCTGCCTGCAAGTGTTACCTCTCCTGACAAAGAGCAACCAGAAGAAACTTGCATGCAGAAAAAAACTTATGTGCAGAAAAGACTTATTCCTTGTTTCTTCTATTTATTTTTTTTTTCCATCACTGATATAAACTGGATGTTTTATGTCTTGATTGTGGAAGGACCAGTCATCAGAGACTGCAGCAAACACTTTAGCTAACACAGGATGGTGCTTACATTCTTTTCTGTACTTGTGTACCAACATTCGGGTTATAATGTTTGCACACATTCTGAGAAAGGGTAGTGCTGGAAAAGGGACCGGGACTTCATAATTTCCAATAAAGATTCATCAATCCCCAAGAGAACTTTAGGGCCATGGAACTAAGGGCGTTGTAAATTTTTGCATAGCTATTGTCCACAACCTGTATATATTATTCCTACCTTTTACTTTTGTTGTTGAATAATAGGCTCCCTTTCCTCTCACTGGAAAAATGTACATCCTGTCTTGCGCCATTAACTCAGGTGAGCCACGTTGCTGTTTGTGTGCCTGAAACAGGTGATGTAAGAGACACACACACATATCCCAAACCAGTTTCAGAGGATGTACATCTCCAGTATGCTGTGCTTGTTTTTCTGTGTGCTGAAATGATACAGGGCGCCAGCAATGACCTGTACCTAGTAGCGAGCCCTGACACTTGGCAGTGATGCTAATGGGAACTTTTCTCCATAGTTCTAGAGGAAAGTGCCCAGTGGAGAATGGAGTTTTCTTAAACAGGGTCAGGAGCCCAGGCTGAACAGAAGAAAGCGCATGAGGAATGCCAGACTTGTGTCAGGTGCTGCGAGTCATAGGGATGGATATGCTTTAACTGTAACGGCCCAAGGGGGCGCCTAATCCTTTCTTTTAATATATGGCCCTGCTCTGAGCAGGGGCTAGGACCAGAAATCTCCAGAGGTCTGCAAAGCCTTCTAGCTATTACTATACAAACAGCATTTCATTTCTATTTAACATTACAGAGTGATCTTGTGGTACACGTTTTTTCTTTCCTTTGATTTTTGTCTCAGACATGTTTGCTGTGGGCTCTCTGAAGCAGGGCAGAGTAAGCTGTTAGCTCAGTGGTCAGAGGGAAGCAGGACTGCTCCTGAGCAGAGGTGGCTGCTCTCCTGGGGTGGTCTTTCCTATTTGAATTTCAGTTCAGGTCAGTTGTAAATACCAGGCTGCTCCCTTGAAATGTAGCTGCAGTTTGCTCAGGGCTGGTGGGACAGCTCTGTGTTGTGTGTTCTGCCTGCAGGCCCACCAGACCATCCCAAATGTGTTATTCAGAGCCTCTCGCATAAATCAGCTATCCTTCTTCCTAGAGAACTGCTGAAATCTCAGTGCATGCAGCAAGATCTGCTCAGCTGCGTATGTTAGGAGGCTGCGGTTTGGTGACTCAAGCCTGGATACTGACTTGGTTTTAAATCAGGTAAACAGATTCTAGGGGAAGGAGGAAAGTAAGTTATTTCTGGGGGCACACAGCCCAGGACTGAACTGGTACAAAGAAGTGTTGCAGAGCTTGATCAAAGCAGGTAATCACTGAGTTGCCCAAAGCATGCACCATGAGATGGCCCTGAACAGGACATGTGAGGAGCATCCCAGTGAGAAGGTGGAAGTGTTTTATTCCTGCTTTATGGTTTGGTGCTTTTTGCATACGAGAGCAGAAGGAGAGTGAAAGGGAATTGGGTTTTCATGGGGAAAGGAGCAGCATCAGAGTGAATTCAAGTGTGTGTGTGTGTGTGTACATTGATGTTGGCAGAGCCTTGCCTTTAGTAAAGAAAAATCTTTCAGTCTCAGGAGCTTAGCAGGATGCTTAAGAACAAGAAACAGTAATAATTATGCAACCCCATCAAATGTGTGTGCACATCTCGGTGGGTGACAAATAAAACCAGCTCTGCATCAGCAAGGGTGCTGTTCTAGCAAGCAAAGCATGGGAGTACCAGATCATGCTGTAAAATAAAGTTTTACTTATTTTCTGTGTGGTGATAGTCCTGTACCACCCATAGTCCCCCAGCAGCATCACATCACTGAGTACCTTCAGCATTTCTTCCACCTGAAATCTGCTGTGGGTGCAGCTTCGAAGGCAGCTGTGGTCACAGTAGGGCTGGTGTGGGATGAGCTGTAGCACAGGCACGGGGAGCAATGCAGCTCTGGGTGCCATACTCCAGGCATGACACTGGACTTAAATGAAAAGAGTCAAGGCAGAGGCATATTCACACAGCTGCATAAATATGAGCGGCAGGACCCAACAAGGCTTTGATTTCATTACAGTTTAACATGCAGCCAGAAGATATTATGTCCTTGCTATAAAGGAGGAGATATTTACCTTTGGGAGATTTTAGAAGCAAGGAATTGGAAAACAAAATTAATGAATAGAAAGCAATAACATAAGCCAATATTCACAAAAGTGTTATTTACCTCTCTTTTATCAAGGCTCATTTTACACAAACTTTAGCAGTTACAATAGCTGATGTGTCACTGGTATTTAATACCAAAGGGCCTCTAAAAAGGCTGTAGGGGACATCTGCATAAAAAACATTATCTTTCCTCCCTGATGTCATGTTTGTGCCTGAAATTCAATCATGTGGTATAAAGAATGAAATCTCAGGCATTTCTGGTTAGGGCTGCTCATGGACAGTTAAAGAGGCTTGGCTCCTTCTGGAGGATGCTTAGAGTTTAAATGTCGATGGATGTGTACACTCCAGAGCTAACGGACATAATGCATATTATACCATGAAAAGGGGGTGATTATTGATTCATCTTTTTTTTTTTTTTTAGTATGCAAGTTGAGACTTTTTACGTAAGTTTATGTAGTGAGGTCTTCAAGCAACCAGCCTCTGAAGGATCTGTCCATCTCAACAAGCTAGAGATCTTGATCATTCAGGTCAGAATTTCAGTATCAGAAATCCAAAAACCTGGATCTTCTCCATAAAGGAACATCAGCTCTTTTTTTCAAGATAGCATTTAAGATGCGAAAACAACAACAACAAAAAAAAATCAACAAAGTAAATTGGATTACACATACAAATCAAGCTATTTAAGTTTTACTTGGTAAGGTCCAAATGTATTTTCTACTCATAGTGTGATTCATGTCCTCACCAATAAGAGTTGGCTGGGGCTTTCAGTACTTATCTTGGAAGCCTACAAAATAATGACATCATATTGCAATTAGCACACAATTTAAAGACATTTAAACAATTATATCACATTTTCAGCCCCACTATTTGGCACCGCAGCTGTTTTCTTTGCCTCCTTTTTTTGGAAGAGTGGCCACAGGGTATTAACTCATGGGGAAAAACAGTAAAGAATTAAAAAAGTGTGCAGACACCAGTGGCTTGGAGAAGAGCCAAGCTGTAAGGTCCTGTGTTAAGGGTGTTGCAAGACAGCTATGTTTAGTACAGAGCTAAAGGGGAGGCATGAAGAAAATACGATTACCGTGATCTTAGTTGGCAGGTCACTGACTGGGAAGGGTCTTGTCAGCAAAAATAGCAATAAATGCATTAATACCAGTCCATTCTCTCCTGACATCTTGGGACAGGGCTATTCTAAGAAGGCCTGTTATTATGTCGTTGTAGTTGCATAGTATGTATTTAAATGTTAGAGTCACGGCCAAGAAGATCTAAAGATAGGACGGTGAATTTAGCCTTTTGTGATGAGGGTGGAGCAAAGCATGCCCACGGATAGAAGATGTGGCCATCCTAGAACAATATTTTTTTATGTTGCTAATCAGCTAAACATTTACTGGCAGAGGAGCACAGCCCTGTGTACTGAAGCCAAACCTGCTGACAAAAGACTCACTTTTCCAAGTTACCCTTAAGAGATCACTGTGGGCTGTGAACTACAAGTAGTTCAAGACAGCTCTCCCCTTATTCATCCAGAATCAATGAACCACAAGTTGAAATTCATGGGAGTGCCTCTGTGAAAATAGAAAGATGTAAATTAAAGGTGTGTAATATAGCACGGTGTAGTACCGAATAGAAAAGGAGTGGTTACAGTCACTGGTTTACTGTCCGTGAAAAGCAGACAGCAACGAACTCCAATCCCCTGTATATAATACTAACACGGTATTGCTACAGCTCTTTTCACTCTCGTGCAGTCTGGAGGGCTGTATCCACTTTGGAAAACAAAAGAAGCAAACCCCCTCTTTGGAGCCTCGCATCCTGCAGGCAGAAGGAAAGGAAGCTGGGGAGCTTTACAAACGAGGTAGAGGATTCCCAGCAGAGCTTTGGATTCCTTGCTCTTAAGAGAGTTGACTCTCTGTCACCACTTTGTATTTCTTCACTGGATCCTACTTGTAATCATCAGTTTGCCTAAATCTTCACCAGCCTCCATGGACCATAGTTTACTGCTTACCTGTCTTCAGTCTTTCCTTCTCTGTCTTTTTGGAGTATACAGAAAGCTTCCCCCAATTCAAGTAAATACAAGATCAGAGGGCAAGGAGAAGGCAGATTAAGACTCCTGCAGTGCAACCTCCTACAGCCATCAGTAGGGCTTGAAAGTAGCATCTGGCAGGCTCAGGGGATTTTTTTTTTTATCCATTTGTCTAACACATTCTGGGTCATAACCTGTCTGTACGTCATTACAAAGTGAGAGTAAATCTGTGGTACAAAGGAAAGGTGGGGGGGTTCAAAGAGGATCTGACCTCTGCAGTCAGAGCATGTCCGGTTTCCACAGTGTTCCCTGTTTAAAGGGACCTTCCTAGTTATCCCAGACAAGCCTCTTGCAGAAGACTGCCAAGTTACAAGCTTGCTGCATAGTTTGTATCCAGATGTGTATTGAAGACCTTGTTGTCTGCTCACTTAAAAAAAAGTAATCTCTGCTAAAGTGTCTTCTCTTCCCTCTTCTGTTATGATCTTCTCTCTCAAGTGTGATCATCTAAGCGAGACAACTGCAGACCTTGGTTTTTTATTTCCCTGCTTGTGAACCTTTCTTGGCTGTTGTTATTCTGGATATGAGTACACTTGTCACACACAGGTGGGTCAGCAGGGAAGTTTACAGGCTGATCCAGCCAAGCCCTCTGCCATCTCTTTCTGCACTGCCTTGGACAGCACTTTCTTGCCACAGCTTGGTCAGAGAGGCCAAAGCTGCTCTCAGGCCTAGGGCTTAAGTTTAAGCTCTGCTATTTGAATAAAAGGAGCTCTTTGGCAAACGCTTAGTGAAATCAGATGGGGTTGGCCTAGACTTTGGTGCTGTCTCAGCCTCTCCTCCCTCAGCCTTATTACCGGTGCACAGAGCCCTTGGAGCTCCCACGGGCTGCGCAAGGCAGAGCTCTGCCACTCGTGCGAAGGGTGGACCGGCGGCTGCTTGGCTCGCTCTGTGCCAGCTGAACCAGGCCTGCATTTGGCCATTTGATTAGAGGGCAATTTGCTGACAGCAGAGGAGATTCAAGTTCAGCTCCAGCCTCTAGAGAAGCTGCTGTTTCAGTGCTTTCAGACTATCTTTCGTCCTTACACCTCCCGTTTCTCCCTGTCATGTTTAGGTCTTATTACCATCTCTCCCTTCCTGCTCAGCCTCCTGTCACATGCCAACCCTTTCTCCCTCCTTGCACCTCACAGTCTGTCTCACTTGCCATTGTCCTCTGTTCCTTTGCAAGCCACCGTTCCTGGCTCCTGACCATCCCTGCTGCCAGCTCCTCCAGCACCATTTTCCTTGCAAATCTCTCAGCTCCTTTGCAGTCTGCTCAGACTGCTGTTTCCTCCTCCTCCTCCCCGCACTGGCAGCGGGGGGGTCACTGAGACCATGGGATAGATCATCCCTTGTGTTTCCTTCCAGCACCTGATTTCCCTGGGGGGAAAACAACTACGGAGTCCTGCTCAGGCCTTGCTAATGGATAGTGCAAATAGACAATTCATCTAACAAAGGTTTTCCTGCACTTTTGTAATCTGCAGCCTGGAGGCTTTTTTAGGTCATAACTTGGCTAAATATGGACGAATTTTCTTGGGGATGGAGAAAAGTGTATCTCTAACTATGGCTCATCACCACATTTATACCTCAAACACAAAGTGCTAGATCTGAGTAACAAAATGGCTGCAGGAATATTTCAAATAGAGGGAAATGGGAAGATTTTTCCTCACCAAAAAAGTATATTCAGACAGGCAGCATGCATTTTAAAAAAGTTTATGTTTGTTTTTAAGGTTTTTCCTGGTGCGGGTATTTTGCTTAAACACAAAAGTTCCTTTAGAAAGTAAGATATTTGACAGTGACCATCATCTCCATCCTGATGTTTTGGCAAGAAGTTTAGAAGGGAAAGATTGAGTGTAGTACATCCAATCCTTACTATGTGAGAATGCATGTTGTCTTTTCTTTTAATATTGGTATGTTTGTTGGTGTGGATATGTGTTTGAAACAGATTTTGATGAATGAGATATCTTCTAAAGGGGAGTGTTGTCAGGGTGGTTAGACTTCTTTCTTGAGGCGGTGGGTTTTTCCTTCTAATTTATCTCAAGTTTAGACCTTATTTATTCAAACCCTGACTTTGTCCTCCAACTAGGAGATAAGGGAAATACAGTGAAGTTTTTGAAACAAAATGGGAAACAAAGTAATTATGAAGAACTGACCTTGTAGTCTCAAAAACAACATTTTGGCAGTAGAAACACATGAAAAATAAAGGGTTATTTGTTCTATTTTCCTTCAAAAATCAGCATTTACGCAGTGAAAAACAGGCCAGTTTTGAGTAGCAGTAATAAGTATAAATGCAGCCGCTGTGCTGCTGACGTTACAGCAGTGTAAGATGGTTCCAGAAACCAATATCAAAATGAAGATCTCTGCATGGAGACTTGTCAGTAAAACCCCTTAGCCTGTGATACAGAGGTAACATTAGAAGGGTGGTATAAGTCGAGAGCAGGACCATGGCATGTTGGAGTCTTGAAATCCAGCAGCTGCTGTGCTATCTGGGTTTACTAAAGCCTAGGGACTGTTTGTCTTGTGCTACTTAAGCTAGCTGTGACAGTCGAATGACAGTCCTGCACCTTCCTGCCCTCCCAGTTATCCCTGTCCTGCTTTTTCCCTGGGAAAGGAAGCCTTGGCTTGGAGCTAGATGCTTTCTGCACTTCTCCTGCCCTGTATTTCCTCTGCAGTTGAGTGCGCCATCTGTCATTCTTTCTGCCCAACCTTTCAAAAAATTAGGCACGAGGCATTTGCAGGACATACAGCAGTGAGCCACTGTAACTTGGCACTTGCCCATACCCAGCAAGAGGAACTCAATAGCCCGCCCTAAGACTGGTGAGGCACACAGCTTGTTGACGTTGGTGAGACATTTGCCATGATTGAATTCTTTGAATTTTGGATTCAGTTAGGAAATCTAACTGATGTGCATGTTTCTCCCCATTAGCTCATACAGCTCCTGTGACTTGTTTCATTCATGTGACCTCTTATTATGTATCCATCATTCCATTTTTCTTTCCTATTAGAGTGAAATTGGACCCAGCCCTCCTCCTGCCTACACCCCTATGTCAGGAGTAAGTATTTCACATTCAACCTTCATCCTTTAGGTTTTCCTCCTTCCTTCACTACCTATTTTCTGTTTCAAACCCCTTTTTCCTACATAAATGGCCCAAAAGCCAACAGTGAACGAAGTATGTATGTAAGCAATCAAATAGTCAGGATCTCTACACTCAGCCTGGATTCATGTACAAGCTCTATGGACCTACACCCAAAATTCTGCCAACTGCCAACTTTTCTCGAAAAAGCATTTAGGTAACAGGCTTGGATGAATCTGTACATTTTTCCTTCCTATTTATAGGTCATGATGTCGAAATTTCCTTGCACGTCCTTGCTGACAAGCAAAATGGTAGGTTGAGTTGAACCATTGAGCTGAGGTACCAATAGGAACACACTTCACCAGCCTGAAACGCACTACCTGATGGAATTACATAGTGTTTGGGTGACTGTGTGATTGTCACTGCGGCACACCCTAAAAGTAGGCCCCCCAAGAGTTCAGAGGTGATGACGTCCTCTGTCCCCAGTCCCCTTTGCAGAAGGAGATTTCCCTAACATGAGGTTTAAGGGTTTTGTTCAGAAATCAGGGGAGATTGTCAAAAGAATAGAAGAGGAGATACCATGTTTGCTTCATGCAGCTGTGTATATCCAACCTCCACATGTCTAGGTAGGAGACAAGTTTTCCTGCCCCTTTACCAGCCCTGAGCAGCCAGCTTGCTTCTCTGCTCCCCTCGCTGCACCGATGGTGCCTCGCGGGGAGGGGAAGCCGGCTCAGCACCACCGGGCAGAGGGATGCTTTGCCGGTCCACAACAGAGCCTGTGCTGCTGCCGATCCCGTAGAGCTGGAAACGCAGTAGTCTGCAGGATGGACAAGGCTTCATCTGCCCAGTGAAATGCATCACTGAGCAAGTGTGGCAGAAAAAGCACGGGAGCTGCAGAGATGACTGGCTGTTGAATCTCCTCTCTCTTTGGAGCCTCCTTTCTCATGCTGCCTTTTCTTTTTCAACAGAACCAGTTTGTGTACAGAGATGGTGGCTATGCTGCAGAAGTGCCGATGCCATACAGAGCTCCTGGCTGCATAATACCAGAAGCCCCAGTTGCTCAAGGGGCCACAGCAGAGATCTTTGAAGATACTTGCTGTAATGGCACACTACGAAAACAAGTGGCAACCCTGGCAAAGGAGGACAGCAGCACGCAGAGGTACAGCGCTGATCCCACGGTCTTCATACCTGAGCGGGTCATACGGGGAGAGCTGGATGAGGATGGGTACATGACGCCAATGCGAGACAAACCTAAAACAGGTAAAAAACTGTCTTTCCTGAGAGCTCCTGCTCTAGTCTAACTGCATTCTCTCTTTTTCTACATTAGCAGCTTTTCACCAAAAATGGCTTTATTGAATAACCCAGCAAGGTTGAAACATTCTGACTTGGTTAATATTTCTTTGCTTGGGGATTCATTTTTCTTTGCTGAATTTGCTACTTAGAAAAGCTTAAATGTGCCAGAATGTCAGGTTTGGTAATTCCCCCTTTAACTTTTCTTTCTGGGAAGTAAAAAGAGAGAGGAATGAGAAAACCCAAACCTCCTTCTTATCCAAACACAAATCTTCAGTTATTTCCAAGAAAAGGATCTGTCTTTGGCCAGCTGTAGTGCTTTGTTTATTGATCTTCTTTATCTTCATGGCACTGTGCTTGGTAAATGTCATGTTGAACATAACACAGAACCGATACACACAGTTGGCATTTTATACCCAAGAGAAGTTTAGGATTGAAAGAACAAGATGTGCTTTGGAGAGACCATCACTGCAAGGTGAAGTTTGCCTAGATCTGTGCCAGCTCAGAGTGCTACGCTTCCCAGTTTGCCATCATTCGTTTCTTCCTTTTCAAATAGTGACAGCAGTCATTTAGATGTAAGGCGATGTGTCATTAGTAATTTGCTTTCAAACCTTTGCATTAGCTTTAAAGAAATTAATTAATGCAAATGTAAATGTCAAGTAACTATTGGGTTTGCTTCAGAATTTGGAAGCCAGTTACCCTTTGTGTTACATGGTGGAAATGGAGGGAGCCCTGGGGCTTGACCCCTGGCAGTAGCAGTTGTGGGAGTGCGCTCGTGGCCCTACTCTTCGGCAACAGCCCTTGCAAGAAGAGATTTGATGCTGTGAGTTTGCTTCAGTGTGAGCCCACATGTATCTTCACATACAGGTTTGCCTGGGGGAGCCTCAGAGTTCTGCAGGAGCTCAATACTTCACAGGTGCTACCTGAGCCCTCGGGGATGAGGTAGTAGCAGCTCAGGAGAAAGCACCTCCTTCCTCTCTCACTGGGCACAGATCCAGGCATTTCACAGTGTGGCCACAGCCACGGTGCTGCATGCTCTCTGTCAGCTGGGGGACTCAAATCGAAGCACTGCTTGGTTGTCATTGCTTAAAAAAAACCATGCTTCCACTATGCTCTTGGTGCGGCCACATGTGCCTGTTCCACCTCTCAGATTCAGCAAAGTTTTAGCTACGTGCTCAAAGGTACTTTCTAAGTCTTGAACTTCGGCTTTTAATAGTTTTGGCCCTTCCTGGATAAAACCAGAGTTGAAGTGAGGACCACAGCCATTCTGTGGGGCCCGGACTCTGTATGGAAGTGTTTCCAGAGCCCATGACCACAGCCATGCTACTGGAGATGGAGGTCTTAGCATCTCTGTGCAGCACAGGCAGGCTGAGAGGTCATCCCTCACTAATGGCAGTGGCTTGGAGACCAAGGTTTTGTAGGGAGCCTCTAGGCTGTGAGATGAAAGGCAGAATTAATACTGGAAGTGGGCTTGATCTGATCATTTCCAGCCTTGAATGAACTGGATGCTTTTGACTGTCTTGCTGCTGGAGTCCCACCCCCACTTCCCTTTGTCCCCGGCCCACCTCCAAGCCATTTCCTCTGCAGCCGACTTGCAGAATCAGCAACCTCCTTCCTGCCCTGGCCGACTGGCTTCATGTTTTGCAGTGAGACCTCCTTATACACAGAGCAAGGCAGGACATGACACCCAAAGAATCTGTTGCTCCGTGGCTCTGTGTGTGACTGTGGGAGGGAGCTTACTAAACGTGCCTTTTTAACTTAGGACAGCCAGTCTCTTTATGTTTCTCTTCCCTCTCCACCCCCTGTCTAGCTTTCCATGCAAGCTCCATATGCCTTAAAACCTTTCTGCAGTTCGGCTGCAATTTTTTGTGGTGTTAATCCACAGAAAGTTATTTGAAGCAACTGTAACCTGCTCCAAGACCTGTTTTGGAGCTGATGTAAGACTCTTCTTGTACTCTTTCCAGGGCTCATTTGAATCATTTTCTTCATAATGCTTCGAGCCCTTTGTCCTTCAGGGATGGAAGGTTTTTAATCAGGCAAATTGTTCTGTTAGAAATGAAGCTGTCTTAGAAGTTAGCCCTTGGGGATGGTTTTTGTGCAGAGAGGCTTAACTAAGATTTCTGTAGAGCTTTCTGGATGGAAAGACTGTGGAGCAGAGGGTTTGACTGATATGTCCAAGGTTGCCGAGAGAGTCAGCAGCAGAGGCAGAAGTCGCTTGGCACGTTTAGCTCTGTAGGTCATGCTCTGAGAGGAAGTTCAGGACCAAACAAGGCACACAGACTATGGCTCAGCGAGAGCTGTCGTTTAGTTTCCAGCTTTGCTGGAATGAGTGGCTGGGGTGGAAGTCTGCACAAATCAGAGTACTGCTTCTGGTACAGCCTGGTACTAACACAGACATGATGCTTGCTACGTGTATGGACTACTCGCTCTCTTTGCTGATGTATTTTTAATCTTTCCTTAGATTACCTAAACCCAGTGGAAGAGAACCCATTTGTTTCCCGACGAAAGAATGGAGATCTCCAAGCTGTGGACAACCCAGAGTACCACAATGCTCCGAACGGGCAGCCCAAAGCAGAGGATGAGTACGTGAACGAGCCATTGTACCTCAACACTTTTGCAAACACCTTGGAAAATGCTGAGTACCTGAAGAACAATTTGCCGGAGAAAGCCAAGAAGGCCTTCGACAACCCAGACTACTGGAATCACAGCCTGCCCCCACGAAGCACCCTCCAGCACCCGGACTATCTGCAAGAGTACAGCACAAAATACTTTTACAAACAGAATGGACGGATCCGGCCCATTGTGGCAGAGAATCCTGAATACCTCTCCGAGTTCTCCCTGAAGCCTGGCACTGTGCTGCCCCCGCCACCCTACAGACACCGAAACACAGTGGTGTAGTGACCGCAGTCTTATGGAAGTGGAAAGGCAACCCCTTCTAGCTGCCTCACTCTTTCTCTCTCGCTCTCCTTTTCTCTCTTCCCCTCGCCTACCCCCCTTTCTTTCTCCTGTGAGCTTCCTCTTCTTGCCAGTTCACTCATTGTTGATATTTCCAAGTGAAAGAATGTCTTGGAGTCGTTTGCAGATTGGGTTGGGAACCTGGAAGGAAGGAAAGAGACTGAAAGAAGGCGTGTACAACCTGGCATTTCTCACTTTCCACAAATCTGGAGAGTCGGATGGTCAGAGAAGCCAGACAGTACCAGTAAAGGCCAGTGGCAGCATTGCCTGCTGTGGAGCTAGTAGTTCTCAGTGATTCAACCCAGACACTGTAGGGAAGCCACAGAGAGGCTGTGTCAGCAGGAACTGATGAGCGTCTGTACAGCATTCCTGGAAATCTCAATGCAGTTTCCATTAGGGGGAAAAATGGACAATTTTTATATCCTGTGTGATAGCATAGTCATTGAGATTGAGAATCCAGTTTCTTTCTCTAACACTTTCTATCCCAGCAACTGAAAATGGCTAACCTGGCTTTTCATTATCATCCAGATCTTCATTGTGGCTTTCCAAGAAATGATGATGTCACTCAAATATACAGCTAAACCGTTTTTCTGAGCCACACCATGATTTTGTGCCAATTCCTAACTGCAAAGACTCCAGCTCAGAACTGGTACATGACCCAACCATTTTTGTATATGTGCCAACATGACAAACACTTCAAACACAAAAACCCTTTCAGAAGAGAGTAACTAAACCAGACCTCGAACATGTTCTTTTGAAGGTAAAAGACAGGCCAGGAAACCAAGATTTGTATGCAAAAAGCTTTGCTTTCCTGTTTTATACCTGATGACTATAGATACATAAAAAGACCCAAACAAATTCTTCCCTCTTTTTCTTCTTCGTGATCATGAAGGGAGTTGGGGATGCTGTCAGGCAACACTGAGGACAAAATGGAGAACTGGAGAGTTTGATATGTGTCATGAAGTCTGCTGGTGTTCTATGGGGTGGTGGTGGGAAGGGTCCTTTAAACTGGAAGACAGACACTGGACTGGAGAAAACGCACATAGCGGTTCACTGGAAAGTTAGTTTGCACTTAAGCTCCGATTTTATTTGAACTGTTTTCTGGATTTTGAATGAAGCAATATGGAAGTGACCAGCAAAATATGAAATAATAATTTTAAATTTAAAAAAATAATAATTCTATGTAAAGGATGACTGTGGAAATGCCAAAATGAAGCAAATCAAGTCTTTGGAACAATGTCTACCCGTTCTGAGAGGCCATTGCATTGACTCCTTCAGAGAATACAGTGACAGAGCAACCAACTCCTACTGCTGCCATGTGAAGCACAGCAGAGCAAGCCCTGAAAGGGATCAGAGGAGACAAATGTCTTGCTCTGGCTTGTGGCACAGTATGGAATACTTTTTTCTAAAAGGAGGATTACTCTGGCACAGAAGACAGTGCATATGAGGTTTGAGAAGTCACAATGTGCATGACTCGCAGAGCTTTCCGTCAAAAATGTAAATAAGTATGAGTCAGTCTCCTTGCACTTAGTTCTGCTTTCATCAACTTCAATTTTTAGGTAGACACCCCCACCCCACCCCACCCCCCCGGCCTGCTCCTCTTTGGAAATATCTTTCAGCCAGAGTTCTGGACGTTTTTAGCAACCTGAGGCAGATTGAGCCAGGAGGGGAGGCGTAAGGGCCAGGGACACTGATGGCTCGCTCCTGACATGCCAAGACCCATGTGTGTAAGCATATTTGCATACCTAGTTCCCACCAAAAATCTTAAGGTACTATTAAGTACCTTTGAAGCTCTGCTTATGTCTCTATCCATCAAGGCTTTTAAAGGGGAAGAAACAATACCTGATGGATGGCAATCTTAGGTGATACAACAGTATTTCAGTTTATGCGCTTCAGTACTGTTGAAGTCGAGATCCTTGGGGTGACCTCACCTGGCAAAACAACGAGCAACAACCAGTGGTCTGGAAATGGCATCGAGCTCCTCCAAATTCCTGCCATCTCAACAGCTTGCCACCTTTAATTGTAGGGAAGCAGAGAAAGGAATAAGAAACAAGCAGTAGTTACCCAATCTTGGTGGCTGAGGGTCAGCTTGACAGAGGTATGAAGAGATTTCAAACCCAGGTTGGTTGTTAATGCTTGTAGGTGGGAAACAAATTGTGTGTGATCGCTATGTCAAGGTTAGTTCAGCCAACAGCCCATTTCTGCATCAGGTGTGTTCAGGCCAGCTTGAACCAGCTGCGGGGCGGATATTAAACCTTGTAAACCGAGTACGTAGCTGAAGAGTCTGAAAATGGCAAGAACAAGTACAGATCTCTGAAGCTATTAAAAGGAGATGTTGGGTCAAGTAGTACCAAGGTGGTTTGTGGTGACAGAACAAAATGACCAGCAGACCACTACAGTGGGATGGATGGTTACAAAAACATTGTGCATGTCGGAGGCCTTGCCTCTTTCTGATGCCCTCCGGTAACTCCTCACAGTCTTGGCAGGAGACAGACAGGCATTGGGCAGGGGTTGGGGGTGCAGAGGGGTGGCATAGGTTCTGAAGATGCCACTCCAGGGAAGGTTTGGCAGCGGTAGTGCTCACAGGGTGTCATCTGAAGCACGGGCAATGGTCTGCCAGGTTGGGACGCAATTGCCACGTTGCCTCAGGACAAAGACCAGCAGAGGGTTGTGGATGTCCTGTTTCAGCGCAGAAGCAGCTTGGGTTGCATAGGTAGGTGGAGAAAGGGGTTGATTTGTCCCTGAACAAGTCTGGTAACAGAGTAACTCCTAAGGGAGAATAAAATCCTGGTATAGGTTACATGTTTGAATTCAAAGAGGTGCACTCAAAGGCTGCTGGGGCAGAAGCAGGCACGCCTCCAAACCCGGGTGGGACGGTGCTGGGCTGTAGCTGCTAACGGAAGGTGAGGCCTGTTTGTTTCTCTGGTAATTATATAGTACCAGTGTTTGAAACAAGCCCGTCAAAAAATCAAAATGTAAATAATTGGTTTTAACAATTTAACATTTTATTTCTTACAAAACTTGAATTATTTATTCATTCTAATTGTTGACTGTGGGTGTGATATAATATATTAAGTAGCGTGGAAATGCAGAGGTTCCTTGAAGTGAGGCAGCATGAAGGCCAGAACAGAAGCTACCTGACACTGGGGCTCTGACACGCAGCCAGGCTGAGCCGTGCTGAGCCGTGGTAGCTGTCTTGAATAGCAGAGGGCAAACAAGGGGTTAATGAACACAGTAATTCGTGATGATGGAAAACTCAACAGACTGCTGCTTCACAAACCGGATTTGTTTGTTTGTTTGGTTT
>VZTL01033262.1:0-16657 GCA_013400535.1 Scopus umbretta
GCCCTGTCCGCACGCCCTGCCCGTGTGAACTGCCTCTCAAACCCTTCTGACGCCTTCTGCCTCGCCCTGTTTCTCGCACTCCCTGTCCGCGAGGGGTCTGGCCGCCATCACTTCTGTCCCCGCCCACGCTGAGTGACAGCTGCCGCTCATCAGCAGCTGACGTTTTTCCCGCTCTGGGGGGGGTGGGGGTGCCCTCTCTCTCCCTGTGTTTTTGTTTTCGTGCATTTGCACGCCCCGGCAAGAGTTCCCCAGCGCGAACCTCCTAACTATGTTGACCTGCCAATGGCTTCCATTAAATGCCACAAGGAAATCTTGTCTTGGCTGTGACTAACAGTGGTTGCCAGCTCTCAAACAAAACACTTTTAACAAGTGGTTCTTGCTGTTCCTGATAAGGACATACACAATTCATGGCACAGTGGAGACAAAAGATCAGTTCTGAACAGTTCTGAACGTTCAAAATCTTAATTGCATTGTGGGAATGCAGAGTGTTTTCTCCAGCTGGCCTGTGAGTGCACTAGACTGAGAGAAGGAAGAGTTTTCTTCATTAGCCAGCTCTGCTCAGTGTGAATTTGTTTGGTGTGGTTCATCTGTGGTGCAGTACCCCACAACTGCAGGCAGTACTCCAACACATGCAGAGTTTGTGCAGATATCTTTGTGGCTTTCTGGAGTTGCTCAGGTTTGGGGTTTTTTTGTGCCTTCAGGCAGCGGAAGCAATAATGCATGGAAGTAATCTCTCAAGAACACTATTGACTGTCAAAATGAATGTTTCCACGTAAGTATCAGTGAGCCTTTTGCCTAGTGTTGATATTGGGAATACTCACATCTCCACCCTACAGTGGACTGAGTACTGAGCAAGATGCTGCTTTGCTTATGGAGCGGAGCTAAACTGTTCACCATTTGGATAATGAAAGCAAGCATGTTCCCTGACCCTTTTCTGTCTCAAAAATAAGATTTTAAGTTTAGAAAAACTGTCTTTTGGCCATAACTCATCCTTTATCCCCATTCCCTTCTGCAGCCCTTCTCCTTCATTCTTTACACATGTTCATAAAGAAACAGGCAAGTATATCACCAAGAGCTCTGAAAGACTACAGTAGACTGTAAGGAGAATGGAAACAATCAATGTTTATCTTGCATCAAAGGAAATTCCTTTCTGGCTTGAGAGATATAACCTCTTGCTAATTTGCAGATGTGATATGTATTTTTCACTCCAGCGTGCTTAGAAAGCTAGTCCAGACAGATAAAAAGAGTTGGCAGACAAAAAATAAAGTGAGGTTATACAGGTCAAAGGCGTGGCAGATGGTGTGTGACTGTGTTCGCATTGAACTGTTGTCATCTCTTCTCTCTCAAGTACTCTTTCTTTCCCTCATTGTATCATCATATTATTACAAGAAGAACAACATTTTCCTATTTAATACCTCAGATGGGTTCAGGAAAAGGGAGTGACAAGCCTTTTTCAGAGATGTCCAGCAACCAGAATTCCTGAGTACATTTCATAGCCTGATCACAGATCTGTTTTCCCCTGGGTAGCATAAGAGCTGTTTTGGATCTTGGAGCTGCAGTTTTTCCCTGTATTCTGGGAATTGCAGTGCATTGTAATCCTATGTAGACATTGTCCTCCTAGACCCATGAGCTGGCACAGTGCTGTACTGGCTTGTATATTTTAGCAACAGGGAGGCCCAACATAGCTGCCCACCAATTTAAAGAAGTTAGAAATATGCATCCTATTTGAATTCTATAATATTTACATTGGCTGGATGATGGAGATCTAACTCATTCCCCCTTGACTGCGCTACTCAAGTGATTGTTTTCTTGAGTAAACCATAGAGGTTAGGGAATCCATACAGAATACTTCAATATCTGGTGTTGTATCTGTTAACCCCAGACAGCAACTAAGCACCACACAGCTGCTCAGTCACTGCTTGCTCACTCTGCCCAGTGGGGTGAGGGAGAGAATTGGAAGGGTAACAGTGGGAAAACTTGTGGATTGAGATAAACAGTTTGATAGGTAAAGCAAAAGCTGCACATGCAAACAAAGCCAAACAAGGAATTAATTCACTACTTCCCATTTGCAGGCAGGTGTTCAACCGTCTCTAGGAAAGCAGGGCTCCATCACGTGTAACGTGAACTTGGGAAGACAAACACCATCACTCCCAATGACCCCCCTTCCTTCTTCTTTCTCCTGCTTTATATGCTGAGCATGACATCATATGGTATGGAATATCCCTTTGGCCAGTTGGGGTCAGTTGTCCAAGCTGTGTCCCCTCCCAACCTCTTGTGCACCCCCAGCCCACTTGCAGGTGGGGTGGGGTGAGAGGCTGAAAAGGCCTTGACCCTGTGTAAGCACTGCTCAGCAGTAATGGAAACATCCCTGTATTATCAACACCGTTTTCAGCACAAATCCAAAATATAGGCCCCATACTACCTACTAGGAAGAAAATTAACTCTATCCCAGCCAAAAGCAGCACATCTGGTTATATAACTCAAGATTTCCAGTGTAGATTTTCTCTTTTGATGGTTTATGAAAAAGGTAAGCATGTCCTTGCATTGCACTACTATTTTCATTGTGTACCACTGCTTCTCTAGTGTTAGAAACAGTTGCTGCAGAATTGTACTGCAACATGGAATTTGCCTTAGCTCAAACAGGAGTCATTTCATTGGTTTCACAAGAATTACGTTTCTCTATGCTACAGCAATACTCAACTGCGTAGCACAAACCTTTCGTGAACATCACACAATGCAGATGTCTCATGATGCACTGGGGAGCAACAAACAGAAGAAGGGCTAAGTTGAGCCTTGGAAATTGCCATCAATTAATTTGCTATTTGATAATTATTTCATGAAAATTTTATATAATTTGTTATAACTTGGGGTGTTTTTCTTGCTAATGGTCACTCTTCAGATGAAAAATAAGTCCAAAAGGTGAATGCTTTAACTTCATGGCCAAAAATCTTTACTGATCATTTGTCATAGACTCTTCCCTGCTCCTTCAGCCCTTGGATTCTGTCTGTGGTGAGCAGCTGCCTTTGTTTTATTCTCTGTCATCAGCCTGTCCTTACGCATTGTACAACCTTGAGGCAATATGCTTGGGAAGGGATAGGAGAAACAAGGGAAGCATTGGGGGATAGAGTATAAAAGATAGAAAGTCAGTGAGGAAGTTCTCAAAGAGAGGTAACTGATCTCTGGAAGAAGAGAACTGAGAAGATTAAACTTTAGAAAATAAGAAGTTGGTATTTGAAACTCATAAATCAACAGTGACATTAAATCTTTTGTGTAATCAACTTATATAAAATTCCACAGATTCAGAGGCAGAAGATTGAGCATTTGACAGTGTCTCACAGATTTCTGTCAGTCACATGTTACGTGTTCTCTAGAGAAGAAAGATGTTGCAAATTCTAATGCTGCTGTAGGTTATCCAAGAAAGGAGTATCAGGCCTAAAAATCCTTTGTATCACTTCTCTCTTCTGTCTACTGTTGCCCTGAGAAATGTATTGTTGTAGGTTGGATGTTCATGTTTAATTTCTACCTGAAGAGGCTTTGGAAAGCTGGTAGAATTAGTGTATTTTGATTCTGGTAAGTGGAGGCATCTTGAACTGCATGGCACTGTTGCCTTTAGTTGCAGTTCTGGTGGAGGGGGGAGGTGGAATTAACATTAAACCATTTTATATTGTGGCACTTAACTTGACTAACTACAATTACAGAAAAATGCTTTCTAAAGTATCTGATTATACCTTACAGTCAGAAGTTCTAAATAAAATGGATAAACATACATTAAGAAGGAAAACAAGAGCAAGTGTTAAGTACAGAAAACAAGAGAGGTTGCTAAGTATAATTATTAAAGCTTGCATGAGGTGTTAGTGTTTTATTCATTCTTTGATGTTATATATTTAGAAAAGGAGGCTGAACTGTCACCTTTGTAACCAAATCACTTATCAGCTGAATGCATTAAGTATGAAACAGTTCGCTTATATTGCATTTACATGGTTAATCTGTCTACCACATCCTGAGTTTTTCCCTACTCAGTCAGTGGAAGATTAGAACCTTTTTTTCATAATTGCTTTGTTAAACCATTCACTGAAATTAGCATTTAAATAAGTGCAAATTGAGCACTGAACTGAATTTCCATGGAAATGTGATAAAACTCAAACCTATACAACGTATATGAGCAGAGATGGCTGCGGCATATGTACCCTTTGTGTTGAGCATGAAAGCAGCCAGCATACAGTTGCCATCTAGGACAAGGACAGCATATATGTGTGTTTATATGGCTTGCAGGACAGTGAATTCTGATTTACCTGACATGTCTGAATAAAACTATTAGCACAAAATACACGTGAAGGGCTCTTTTTGGTCTGCTAAAATGTTTATGTATGTGCAGCCTCAATTTGGAATTAGATTTACTCCTTTCAGATGCAATGATGAATAAAAAATAAGGGAGAAAAGGCTTTTAGCATAGGGGATTCCTTTAGTCCTGTCTTTTATTGTCCTTCCAGATGACAACAGTTGAGTGAGAAAGTGATTTGTACCTTGGGGTCATTTGACCAGCATTTAAGGGAGGGTGAGTGCTTAACACACTGTGTGAGCAAGGCTTGCCAGAAGTTCTCTCAAATTTCACACGTGCTCACTTCATTGGCTTTTAAAAGAAACGTCTGAGCCAACTGTATGGATGCAAAGCCTGAACTGTTCTGCAGGTCACCTTCATTTTTATTTTGGTGGGAAGCCCAGGTCAGCATCAATGTGTCTACCCTGATTTCAGGATAATGGCAGAGGGACCTACTAGAGTCTTCCAGGAGGACTGTTATCTTCAGGAAACAGATATTAAATTCCCATGCTGGGCTCCAGGTCTGGTTCTTTGAACTTTGTAAAAGGCACAGCCTTGTGCCATTTAGGATAGTCAGATGGCATAACCCCTTAAGAAAGTTTTTTGTTTTTTTTTTTTTTTTCTCTGTCCTTTCCAGATACCGGAAAGACATCCCTTTATTAAGATGTAGAGGAAGGGGACCATGGTACAAAGGAAGTTGAAAGAAAGTCAGGTGAGTGTAAGTACATGGTATGGGGGGAGGAGAAAAGGGAAAAAGGACATGAGAACTGGGGGTGGGGAAGAGATTCCTGACAGAATGCCTGAGTTGGCCAGAAATTATTTTATTGAAAGTCTGAGCATTTGAAATCCACTCATCACTATCTTATTACTGAAGAGACTGTAGTTAAATTTGATCTGACTGCGTTATCATGTCACTGTCTTAATTTGGATTATTATTATTAAGCCACAGGCTTAAAACTTGCTTGTTCTCTATGTGTGTTGGCATACCTGGCTGTGCAGTGCTACCAATGTGAATGAGATTTTCAGGAGCAGATGAAGCAGCTATTTCAGACCCACAGATTATTATGGATGAGAAGCCAGGTTTATGTCATTTCTGCTTGTTGTTGAAACTTTCTATTCCCAGGGCAGTGTCCTCTGTGCCATGGTGCTGGGAGATGTGCAGCAGAACCCACTAGGGCCACTCTCATCTTCCTCTGCCCTTCAGACAAATGAACAGCAGACTCATTCTCCTCCCCAAAATGTAGAGGGTTTTGGAAGCAGTGGAATAAGATTTTAAAAAATTGCCACTGTGGTGAAGCACCTTTTCTCATGGAAAGTCTGGATTCAAATTGCAAACTCTGTGCACTCAGGGGTTTTGCTCAGAGGACATGGTAGCCCCGGATATGGATGGTGCTTTCCACTGAAGTGTGAACAGCACTTTTAGATTGACCTATATTCCAGCTTATTTATCTGTTTTTCACTAGGATTTCAGTAAAGAGCTAAACATATTTTTACTGTTACTGTGGAGCTCTTTTTTTTTTTTTTTATGTAACCTCCGCTAGTTAGTATTTTCCTACTGGCTTATTTATATATCATCCCTATAAATTGCTATTGCTGAACATCTGTCCATTCAGTTTTCTGAGTCTGCTGCCCTATACATTTATGAAAGGAAGCAGCAGTATGATTATTAACAGAGATAAAGAACATGGGACAGCTGTGTGGGGTCACACCTCAGGGCTGTGTAGCACAATACTTGGTCTAGTGGTGGCTTTCTACAGGAGGAAGGTGCTAGGGTTTGCAGAAGGAGCCAGGCTACAAGGAAATGTAGGTCTTTCCAATGACCTTCAGTTTAAGGACCTTGACTTAAAGATGGCATTGAACTCTTGACAGAATTTCCCAATGAATCTGTTTCCTGTTAATCTATTTGGAAATCTCTTTGTTGACCCATATATGCTCTTGGCTTCCAAACATCCTGTGGCAATTAACTCCACAGTGTAATGATGTGTTATATGAAAAAAAAATGACTGAGGGGAAGGAGTGTCAAAAGTTGAGATTGATAAAAAGCCTGAATGATACAGGTATCAGCTGAATGAAACCTTTGTAGGTGTGCTTAGTATTGGACTCCAGATTTGATCATGATTCTGCTCTCACTCTGATTTTTATGCTAGTTTGGCATTGCCATTTTTAGGTGAGATCAAAATTAGGCCAAAATACTTCTAAGGGAAGGGAATATTTGATGTTTCTGATTAAAAAAGTAAATCACCTCTTAATGAGAAATAACCCAATGCTTAAGAGAGATGGCTTCTTGCAAAATGTAAGAAACATCTGCAATCTATGAAAATAACCAAGCTCGTGTTCTTTCCCTTTCTTATAGTACCCATGTGTTTAATTAGAAATAACGTTGAAGTCTTTGAGTGCTGCAGTTGTGATAAGAGTTGATGTATTAGGCTTTGATACAGTTAGTTTGAAGAAATTCAATTAATAATTAAGGTGTTTGCTGATATCTGTCATGAAGCACATTCAGAGGCAATTATTGCATTCTACATATCTGATTTAGACAAAAACACTTGTATGTGTCTTCTTTAATCCCTTGTTCCATAGACAAAAGATGCAGGGTGTCTGACCAGAAAGGGAGGGGTGGGAGAGATGAGAAATGCCAGCCAAACCTTAAGCCAGTTTAAACAAGGTACCTGGCCACCCTGTTGGTATTGCTGTTTCATACAAGAACTGTGTATTTCTGCAAGGTTATTTGAGTCTTTTTTTCCACCTGTGTGAATGAATCACAATAAGAAGCTTTAGACTGTCTGTAGATTTTATTCCTTTTAAAATGACCTGGAGCCATCCTCAATGGGCATAAAATGGCAGAGTACCACAAGAATCAGTGGAGCCATGCAACTTTATTTTATCAGGTTCTAACACCTTCATTTTTGTTAATATACTCAGTTTTGCACCATGTCATACATTTAGATTTTTATCCAAGGTGAAAGCTTTCAACACTCTTTCTTCTCAGTCTGAGAAAGCACTTTGTAAATGCTGCCTTACTGCTGTATCTCTCCTCCAGCCCCACACACATACATTATTTTTCCCTCTTTTCATCCATCATCTGCCTTCCTTGCTCTTTGTCCTCACTCCCAAATTTCAAACCTGGGCCATGCTTCCTTTGTTCTTCAAACTGAAAGCATGAGCTCAGGTATTAACAAGATACATCTCTGACAAGTTGCATCAGCCAAGTTAAGGTTAGTATTCTGCTGGTGCAAGGGATGTAGTTGCTGCTGTCGTTAGGATCATTTATGCAGGTAACAGGGACAACAGATGTTCATCTCTCTACTGTTATCACTCTGTCCCACAGTGTTACTGTACAAGACATTTTTTGTAGTATAGCAGTGTATGAAACAAAACTGGATATTTGGAACATACTTCCTATTGTAGGCACACAGCAATGAGTGCCTACAGACACACCCACAATAGGTACCCACAGGCTTCATTCAGGTTGACTGGGATATACAGCCAAAGTTAATGTCAAAGTGAGCGCCCCAGTAATTGCATTTCCTGAAGTGTATGTTGCATGTACATCCTGCTACTGTAAAAATACTGAGTTGCATATCTTATAAATGCTGGCTAATGAGTCTCTTGACCTCCTGCTGTCATGCTAATGCAACTGCTCACTTGGAACCTTCATGAGCCAATAAATTACTCCTTTTCTTAATACCATTTTACAGATTGCTGCTATCTCTGTAACAGAGACTACCTATCTCATATGAATTTGTAATTGTGCTGAAATATTGGAGCCTTGAAAATGACATGTGAACTAAAATACAAATACAGTAGATATACTGCTGCCACAAGGCTATATAAAGTCAGTTAAGCTATAGATTACTGTAGATTAAGAAATGATTTTATGCTTTGGACTCTGATATTAGTTGGATCCTTTCTGATATACAAGTTGGAGTAATGTAAGTTTAAGTGTAATGAAGATGTGGTATTGCATATGTCACATACATAAACACACACAAAATATAAAATCTACCATATAGAAAGATTGTCATAGCAATAAATAGAAGAAATGCTGTTTCTCCTCCTAGAGTTTGATATATCAAAATATTGTCCCAGGTGAACTTTTCTCAATAATTCGTGGTTTCTAGTGAAATGTGGTTTGTGAAACAAAAATACAGTGCAGAGACTCTTACAAGCATAGGTAACATTTGACAACTTCTCATTTGGATTAAATAAAGACGTACGTGGGGACTTCACATAAAGGACCTGAATTTGTAATGATGTATTACTTTAAGAAATCCTTTTGCAAGAATTCTCTGTGAAACCCATGTGATTTGTTTTATGTGTAAAACATGTAATTTTTGGAATGTGAAGTATAACAGGGTGAATCATATAGACAAGAAAGTCCAGTTTTCATTGTGGTTTTGGGACAGACATCATTTTGTTGTACCAAGCACTAATAGGTGATATATCTTTGTTCAGTGCACGTTTCTAGATAGCATTTTTCAAAGGAAGCAAATGCTGCTTTTTACACAGGGAGAAATACAGAAGGAGGGAGGCAAAGGAGCTCGCCCAAGCCAGTGTGGAAGACTAGCTGCAGAGCAGGATGATGGCCAAGGTCTCCAGAGCCCTTGTACTGTCTAGTTCGCATGGATTCTGGTGGGTTTAAAGTTGTTTGGTTTTGGTTTTGTTTTGTTCTTTTTTTTTTTTTCCCCCCACAATAAACCCTTTATCCAGCAACAAAGACTTGTGAATAATTTAGTAGGTTACCACTGCATTAAAAAACCCAACAACAGGGTTTTGTGACTATTAATCACTATTTTGGTTCAGTTTTTATCACTGAGATTTGTTTGTGGGGGCAGAAACGAACTGAAGATCTTAAACTGGCATTAAACTGCTTGTGTGTCTATATATGATTTAGAGTTTTGATTTTATCAGTGCATAAGTTTGGGTTGCCAGGAGAGCCAGAGCATGAACCATCAGAACAAATAAAGGGGGATGATCTACCTATGTCCAAACACTTTTATGTTCAGCTCCTCTCTCAAGGATTAGGAATAGTATTCTTTTGTATTTGGGGCATTTAGTTGGACACAGAGAAATCTATCAGCTTTTCCAAAATGTTTTTAACAAGTCTGAAAATATTCTAAGACAATACTTGAAAATCTTTTAAGGTGTTTCACATTTTGTCTAATTTCAATTAGTTGAGGTTTTTTTAAAATTAAAAGTAAACAGATCTTATGCTGGTGAGGGAAAACATCCCTTTACACTTTTTGCATTGCTCTTGAATTACAAAACCCCAAAAGTGAAGGATAAAAGGAACACACAGTTAATGGTAGGAAAATGTGCAGTGTCATCTACAATAGGGTCCTGTGTGTCCATGTGCTGAGCTTTCAAAGTTAAAATAATCTTTTGGGGTTTTTTTTCCAGTCTGATCCAGTATCCTTGAAGCAAAGTCTCCCACTGACAGGAAAGAAAATTGGGATGGACCCTTAGGCACATGAGATGTGACTGCAGTCACAAAATCTCAGGCATGAGAGAGAACCAGTTTAATGGCACATCTAATTTTCTCTCAATTTCTAAACATGTTTCTTTTTAATTCTGTTAGTACTGATTAAAGGCAATCTAACAGGCAAATATCCTTCTATAGCAAATGGCTGATTAAATGTTATTATGAATTTATGCTCAGATGATGGCATATTTCACTGTGTGTCAGTTGCTTACTTTTGTTTGAAACTACAGTAAATCATAGTGGTATTTACTACTGCATATAAAATTAAATTTATTGCCCTAGCATTACTTTTAGGAGAGTAAAAATGAATCCCAGATACAACATTCTCCATAGCTTACAGTTATCTTTGCCCCACTAACTGATGATTATTATTAAATGTCTGGATGTATTTGTATTTTTATATTGAATTGTCATTCTTCCTCTTTCCTGGGATAAATCCACTTATACTGGTCATTAATTGCTCACAGCACTGTGTCTTTCATACAGGAGATATGGAGCTGGCTAATGCTGAAATTGCTGATGGCTGGCCTTGCTACAAATGGAAAGGATGCCAGATGCTCTGCAGCTTGTTTTTTGGGGGGTTTGGTGGGTTTTTTGGGGTTTTTTTTGGTGGTTTGTTTTTTGGTTTTTGTTTTTTTTTCCCCTGCAATAGCTTTTGTACCTTCCTGTTAGTCCTCTTTCTTCTTGATGTCTGTGGGGCAAGATTGAGGCTCTGAGGAATAATAGGAAGCAAACCATTCTGAAATATCTTTGATACTGTTATTTGAAATCTTGAGTGAGTTTGATGAGTACTTACTAAGTGCTATAGTACTTAGTTAATAGATGGATTAAATACTAGCAGCCCAGATGGGCTACTTATTTACATAGATGTCAGCTGTCCCCCTGCCTTGGACTCATAACAGGAATGTCTTCCTCTTAAGACAAAGCAAAACCACTTCTCATTTACAGCATCTGCACAAGTGCTCAGGATCAGCTTTTAAATATTCAAGCCAGCAAGGATTTGTTGTTTTGAATTTCAGTTTTACCTGCCTTCGCATGGAAACTAGTGAATGTCTGAAAATGAGATATTGCAGAGAGTTTGGTGTATGAAAATTCATTTTAATGTATTGTGGCTTTAATGGATTTTCTGATAGATGACATCCTGTTATTTAAAGCAGCTCCATACATGGCTAAGAAAGTGTACATGGGTACGGAGAGGGACAGGACTGCTGAAGGATGGGGGCAGATTTCATTCCCAAGCAAATTATTTTATATCAGCTGACTCTTCTGTTGAACTCATTTAAATGGGCTGTATCAATTCACACACATTTCATATGGTTAAATTGAAAATTGCTTCTGAGCCCCCCCAAAAGTCGTAAGCTTCCTCTGAGTATTCAGTTAATTTCACATATTATAATCTGGATGGGAGCAGGGGGAAGAGAGGAGGTTACCTCTTTCTGTTAAGTGTAATTCTTAAGATCTGCTCAGTTCAGACAAACCAGTTGGATGACAAACACTAATAGATAAATTTTGTCTACGTTCATTGTTTGTAACAGTATAGTCCTGTGGCTGCAAGCTGGCAGCTGCCTTTCATCTCATGGAGTACTCTGCCTTCCTGAAACTGCTAACAGCATCCCTGCCTTTGACAGTTGTATCTACACAGGTTTATTGAACTTCAGTCAAATGCAATGAAGACACACTTGTGTCACTGCTTGACCTCAGTTGCTTTGTCCAGCAGGCTAAGTAAAATTTCTGTGCTACTAGTCTTTCATTGCTGTACATGAATTGAATGAAGGAAGAAGTATTTCTTTATGGTCTGAAGACCAGCTGAAGTCTGATTTAAAGGTTGTCAGTTTGATTTCAGGCTAGTGATAATGCTTTTAATGTAAGATTTTGCTCTGCAGGGCTTCTTTTTGTTGAGCTATGTTCAAATATTTGCCTGAATCTGAAAAAAAAATGTTTTGCCCAGCTTTCCTCTGGTGCAGAAATTATTAACCACAGAGGCCATGATTTAATGAAGTGTTTTGATTCCAGTGGAACTTCAATGTATGACAAAATGCTTTGCTGACTTAAGGTCTCTGGCCTCATTTTTACAAAAGGTGAGGTGCTAAAGGAACTAGAGAAATGGATAAGTTGGACCTGAAATTTCTTCACTGAAACAAGTGTATTTTTGGCAGTTCTGCAAAATAAATGATACTGCTTCTTAAATGATACAGACTTCTTTACAGAGAGGTTGATGGAATTGAAGAACATGCATTGGAGAAGCAGTGAATCTTTTTTTTTTTTGGGTACAGTGGGTACATAAAGTTTCCAGAGCTTCTTGAAATCTGGCCATTTGTTCAGGTAACCTTTTTCAGTGTTGAAGAAAGCAGCAAATTTAGTTACTAGTGTTAAAAAAATTAGCGTACAGTTATCATAGAGTGTTCCCTCTTTGACGCTACTTAAAAGGAAGTTCTATAAGAAGCTACAGATTAAATTTAAGCAGAGGTCTAATGGGAATTTTAGTAGAATTAGGTGGCTTTTCAAGCCATTTTTAAAGGCAGTTGCAGTTCCATCTTCAGAGCAGTTGAAACAATAACATATACCTATTTGATCTGTATCCAGAGAATTGGAATAAATGCAGAGTAAAAGAAAATGCTAGTAATATTGCTGATTCTTGACTTTGCCAACTGTATTATTTGAGCACTGGATATTCATTTCAGGTGCTGTGATTTTTGCCCTCTTTACCCAAGAGAGAAAGTCCAGTCTTGCTATCCCTCCGTGCACAGAATTGAGGAGCACTGTCTCCCGTAAGTGATTCTACTGAAGCTCCAGTATGAATGAATACTCGTCCAAGTAGAATATGGAATATAGAAGAAGCTTCAGAACGGGGCCAAACAGTCTGTTCATAAGTTTCATGTCCTTCTGAAAGGCAAGTAAAATGTGGAGAAAAGCTTTGTCTTCTTTCTGCCTTCACATGGTACATGAGGACTTTGCACAACACCAACCAGCAAGTGCCGGACTCTTAACACTCTGGTTTTCCCTGCTTCTTCTGGGAACACTCCTAGTAGTCCTCAAAGATTCCCAGTAATATAATAATAAAAATACACTTGCCTCCTGCTTTCTGCCATGGCCCAAATTGTTTTCAGAGGCAGTGGGAGGGTATACCTTTTAGCCAAAACTGCTTAGCAGTCTTTGATTTGTCCTGTACACTAGAAGGCTTAGGAGCGGCAATGCCTACCTGCATCCTGCTCTGTGTGAAGCAATGAAATACTCTGTTGTGTGCTCTGCAGGGACCATGGCATTAATACCAGTATTTTATTGAGCAAGAGGAATATTCCAGGCTTCCATCTTCTGTGAGCACAATTTCAAAGCTGTGCAGGGTGTAGGTAAAGCTCAGTGACTCTCTCTGAACTCAGCCATTAGGTGACTGCAGTAAAACAGGCTGTTCAGAAACATAAAATAAGCAACACGTGCCCCTCAGGACAGGCCAGAGGGAGCAGAGGTACGCTGGAAATGTAGACTAGAGGGCGAGGTTAGTTTTTATTGCCAGCAAAATGCCATGGTATGTGAACTTTAACTGCAAGGATTGCTGAAAAATTAAGATTAAAAGCAGCAACCTTTTGCACAGTGGGAGACAGACCAGGGCTGAAGCAAGAG
This sequence comes from Scopus umbretta, assembly GCA_013400535.1. NCBI lineage: Eukaryota > Metazoa > Chordata > Aves > Pelecaniformes > Scopidae > Scopus > Scopus umbretta. The sequence goes on from VZTL01033262.1 coordinate 13,419, forward strand.
AAGGGCAGGAATTTGTATGCAGAGGAAAGCATAATTCTGGGTTCCGTGGGAAAAAGGGGTGGAGGGCAGGGAGGAGCGGGAGACCTTGCTGATGAACAGCAGCTTAGCTCTGCTATGTGTGCTACAAGGAAAAGGGAAAAGGACAAAGGACAAGCAGTGTGGAAGGAGATGCCACAGCTCCAGAGGCCTGGTGTGTTGTAACACTGCATGTCCCTGAGATGCAGGAGCAAGGGGACTTCTGAAAAAAATTAATTAGCACAGCAGAGCGCTTTTTTGTTAGAGATGCACAATATGAAAATGCTTAATACTCTGTTGGAGACTATAGTTAGAGAGAGAATTTTTTTTTTTTTTTTTTTGCCAGAGGGACTGGATAAAGATACAGAATGATCAGCCTCAGTTGCTCCTCTTTAGGCTCCTCCAACTACACCCAAGTTGCTTTTTCCGATTACGGACAAATTTCATTTTTGGTTTTGTGTAATGCTTGCATGCTCTTTCTCCAAATTGTTATGTTTAAATATTTCTGGTTTAGAGGAGGTGGAGACTGAGCTTAAAGAAATTAATTGATTTTTTTCCCTAGTAGCTATTTTTATTGGTCTAGGAAGAGCTTGACAATTTTCTTCATGTTACAGTGGGGAAAGTGCTCTTGTTTACATCTCTGCCTCTTGTCAGAGTAAATTGTAACAGGTAGCTAAAATGATAATTTTTCCTAAGAGTATTAGTGAGCATGACAAAAATACAGGGGTGGCAGATGTAGAAAAAGAGAGAGAAGAGGGGCAGCAATGCGGGGAGGAAGGCAAGAAGATGTCAAGGCTCTTAAGAGCTGTGGCCCAACTGTAAACTTATACAGCATATTTCTTTGGAAAACAAATAAGATGAGTCATTTAACGCCAGTGTATTAACACCCAGGAGGTATTGTAAAGAAGTATCTTTTGGGAGATCTTGTAAAATAGAGTTCCCTGGGGTTGTCCCTGGGGTTGTCTTACTTGTGGGTGCTGAACACTTGGTTCTTTTTTGAGGGCATTACAACTGATGGTTTCAAAGGGCACAAGAAAGGCCCTTTCATTTTCTGCGACAAGAGGATACTAGAGGGAATGGTCTGTTGAGAAGATGTAAACTATAAACCTGCAGGCATGAATGCTTTTTTTTTTAACACTGTAATGGTAAGTGTGGATGAGGTATTGCAGCATTACAAAAAATTGTTCTTTGCACAAAAATGACAACAAGATCTATGGGGAGATGGAGGCACCATTTCCCTGGATTCTAGAAAAATGTCTAAATATCATAGAAAAGGAGTCATAGAGTTTTTGACAAATCATGCAGATAAATATTAAAGTGGAATTCTTTCCAAAGTGAAGAATTTCATTGTTGATCAGTAAGCTTTATAAACATGATATTTTAATTTTCAGAAAATCTCTCTATGGAATGTGGTTATCTCAGTATATCTTTGTGCCCACATATGAGGCTTAACTTCATCTCATCCTTGATTCCAATTAATGAATCATTCACTGTACTGCAGAGGCTCACTCAAAATTGGTAGCTGCACACGCACAGCTCACAAGACAATCTGTTACCTTGAAAGTCAGATAATAACACCTTCAATAATAGATGATAACACCTTCACAGCACCTGTCTATGCAGTATGCAGTTTGTTAGATGTAGCTGAATAGTGGTACTCCAATTTTACACTTCTGTTTATTACGGAAAAAATAGTCCAAATGGGATGAGATGAAAAATAACAAGGTTTTAGCCCAAAGGACAAAATCCTTATGCTCGTAAAATAGGTCTCTAAATTCTTGTCTTGCTGTAGGTTTTCACAAAAATGATGTTTTCCAATCTACTGTAGATTTTAATTGCTCTAAAAACAGTTGTGCCTGCTTGTAGACAGAGTATTTCATCAAAGTGCAACCAAACCCTATCACACAGTGTATATAGATAGTCATTACCTTTTGAGACTCAGAGCCACCTGCGACCACCTGCTTTCTCTCTGCAATATGCCACAGTATCTCAGGATGCTAATTTTGTTTTCAAAATAATATGCTATTTCTGTTTTGTTAGGCTTTTCTCCTAATTTTGTTAACACAGTCAGTGCAATTAAGGGGAAGAAACAGGATATGATTTATTGATAATGCCAGATACACAGTGGTCTGTAAACGGGATCGATTGCATATTTAACTGATGCAAATCTCTGTAGTTAAATTCCTCCCTACCAAATATCTGACTTTCTTTTATTTCTGCTTAATACATTAACAAGACTTTTTTTTATTAACTTGATAACTTTGGGAAAGCAGTTATCCTATGAGCTAGTGAATTGCTTGCCTGGGTAGCAATCCCACTGCAAAATATGTTGTATGAGACTGAGCAGTGCAAGTACACTGTGGGACTCACACCCTTAGACTGGCAGACAGATGTAACCTTTTATCTGCCTGTGCAAAAGAGGGAAGCTTTCTTTTACATAGGCTGGCAGATCCTGAACATTGTTCACCTACTGCAAGGTGAAGACTCCTATTAACTGTTGATGCTCCTTCAGCACTAAATGTTCTGGCTACAGAAATGTCTTTGAGTGTTAAATTAGCTGTAGCTAATGACAAATGAGTTTAGCAGAACAGTTTGAAATACAAATTTTATTTTCAGTCCCAACAGGGAAGATTAAGGTGCTGGAGTTATGGCCAGCCAACCAGTTAGATTTGAAGAAATCTTTTAAATAGACAAAAGGGACTTTCAAACTGCAGAAAAGTGATATGCACCTTCTTTCTTGCTTCACAGATGGAGAAGATGCTGCAGCTTTTGCAGACCACCATGCCACTGGGGAGATGGGACTGGTGCCCCAAAGATCCTGCCTGTTGTTTATACCTGTGCTTCCCCGTCACTGTGCCATGGTGTGTGAAGTCCTGCTGCAGACAAGTCCTTGTTTTCTCAGGCAGAGATGGGAAGGATGCTTAAACTCATTGAAGCGGAGAGCTCATTCTTGCAAGAATAGTGACTTACATAATCCGGATTCTGCATTTTGCCAGAGTTTTCTCCATAAGTGAATGTTATTGTATCTGGATCTCACACTGGTGGGTGCTCAGCTGCTAGGATCAAGCTCTTTTGACTGTTTATCTCTGGAGCACAACCCAGACTGGAGACCCTCTGTGGCACCTCCTCTGGCACTATCTTTCCATTCAGCATGTTAGACTGGTGGATCCTAGGAATGCTCTGATCCACCAGTCTCTACTCCCTCCATCAGCTTCCTTGCTGGC
>VZTL01033262.1:16683-27690 GCA_013400535.1 Scopus umbretta
TTTTTTTTTTTTTTTCTCGCTCATGGTTTAGGTACAGACATTAACTGTCAGTGTTATGACTGTGCTACCAGATCTTGACTGCCCTGACCAGCCTCACTGGGGACCTCTATAAGGACTGAAGTTTCAGTGTGTCTGGGTGTGTGTAGGGAGTGAGAGGACACCTGACCAGGAGAGGAGGCAGTTGTCCTGGCTCTGGAGACACTAACAGGCCTTGATTGCCCTGAGCAGCCTTGCCCGGGGCCTTCTCCCACCCCAGGACCTCAGGTGTGGGTGTCTCTCCTTCCCAGCTCCAGTGTAGGTGGGCTGATTTCCAGTCCCCTTTGCCCCTGGCTCCCACGTGGCCCTTGGGCCCATGCTGTAGCCATCTCTGGCTCTTTTTGCTTCTGATTAGACTCTCTAGATGGACCCTAGACCTGGTTCATTGCTCATCATGTCCAGGACTATTGATGGATGTTTGGAGACTGGGGTCAGACTCTGAGGGAAACAGCCCTGTTGGTGAGGGCTCTGCCTGTGCTGGGATCACCCCTGTCTCCCGAATTGCCTTCCCTGAGGGAGCAGCCAGCCCTTGCTGCTCTTGGGTAGTAATGCAGCGTTTCCAGGTGTCGACTGCATGGTCTGCTAAACCAAGACAGGAGGAGGCCTCATTCTCCTTGTCTGGGAGCAAGGCTTGGGTAGCTGGTAAGTAGACTGGTTTATTGATAATATTCGTGAGTCTCTTCTCTCCTAGGACTGAGTTGTCTGGAGGCAGAAGGGCAGAGAAGTGCTGTGGTAGAAGTGTCATCAGGCAGGGTCTGCCTCAGGTTTGTTCCTCATTGCCCATCTGCAAAGTGCCCAACCAAGAGAGCTGGCAGACCTTCTTCAGCACAAGATGGGCCACACTGAGCCTGAGCAGGGCATGCCAGGGCTCGTGTTCTTGTCTTTTAAGCCTCCTCTCACCTTTCAATACAGGGTGTTTGGTTTTCTGCAGAAGCTGTATAGTTGATAATCGTTAGCAGGTTTGCTGCTTATCATTAGGAGAAGCTGTTTTTGCTTGGTGAAACCCTGCTGCAATTATTGTTACTGTGTTACCCAGAAGTGTGAAACACAGCCATGAGAAGAAAGGAGGCTATTGAATGATGAGTGTGTTCTTTTTCCTTTGCTTTATTTTCTTTTCTCCGTGTGCCTACCATCTTCATCTTTAGAAAATGGCCTACTTATCTCCCAAACATAGTTGCATTCTTTGCTTAATGTCCCTCTTCAGGAACTTATTCTGTATGGAAATTACCCTGTACAGGAAATAATTTACCTTTTAACTGTCATCCTTTGCAATTCTCTTATTTTTAGATTGTTTTTTTGTGGGCTTGTTTTTTTGCCAGCTCTTAGAACTATGAGTCTGGAGACTGCTGGCATGCCATAACTTTGACAAACTGAGTGTTGGAATCTGGCCAGTGTTAATTCCAGCTGTGGAGGAGCTGCAGCACTAGATTCTGCTGGGGAAATAAAGGGCCCAAGAACAAACCCCATCAGGGCGTTAACTTAATGTGAAACGCAACTGTACCCATTTAAAGACACTACCAAAATGCTCGGCCTGCTTCAAAGTGTTGATTGGAGTGGCTCTGACTGGAGTTTGGGTCTTTGTGACCATATTTCTTTGTTGGGTTTTTTTCCTGCAAGATACTGATTTATTTTTTTAATGCTGATCAGAAGAATAAGTTGATTTATCGTGTTAATAATTCAGAGGCATTGGAGGAGGCTAAAATCCTTCTATTTCCAAAGCATTCCTATAACAAAGAGCAAACCCTCAGATAGCTGTCTGTTAAGGGATTGTATGGCTTTTCTTATGACACTTTTAGTGAACAGAGACCCTCCATAAATAGGAGTCTTGAGTGAGCTGTGGTTGCCATGGCTTGAGATGGAGACATGGGGGCTGAAGCCTTTGTAGTCAGCATGAAAGCCCAGGTTTGCTTTGTGTCACATTCTGCAACATATAACCAGAGGTATTCAGAGCTCCTGCACTGCAAACTCACTCTTACTTGCTTTGATACCTTGTATGTATTCCCATGCCTGCAGAATCAGGGGAACAGTCCTAGGACTTTTACTACCTACCACAGAATAAAAACACATCTTCCCAGAGATGCTGCCCTGCTTTGAATGAAGCGCAGCAGAAAGCCAAATCAAGCAGAGACCAAGATTTGGGAGGAAATATGGTAGTAGTGAAAACTTACATAATTTTATGCTATATTGGGTAAGTACACAATGAATAATTAAGAAGCAGCTATTCATAATTTTGTTACACTTTTTAGGATCTTCTCGTCCCCAAACCAACTGTCAGCTACTGCTCTGAAGAAAAGACTGCAGCTTTTCTTGCTGGCTCTGTAATGCTTGAAACTTCAACATGTGACTGCTTTCTAAATATTAACTTTTTTTTCTAATACTGCTTGGGTTGTTGTATCATCTTTTAAATTGTGTGGGTGCTGAGTTAGAGCAAAAAAAAAGTTCAATTTTGGATTCCCATTTTAGTTTTGGTTTGGTTTTGGGGTTTTTTTTAAGCCCTTGATTTTACTGAGTTACTCAGTTTCACTTTCTAGTTCAACTTGTAGGTGTGAGTGTTGCAGAGCTGTGTAAATCAGGCCCAAGATTCTCGATTTGGGAGTCTTTTCCAAAACACTTGAAATCACTTTCTCTTCTGAGTATATCAGAAATGTGAGATGGCAGGGTTTTTTAGAAGCTGATGATAGCTAATTCAAAGCAATGAAATTGTGAAGGAGCATAGACCTAGATTGAGAGGCCTATTAGGGACCAGGAGCTCAGTAGGATCTGGATAGAGTCTCAACGTCTTGGGCTAGGTATTGAGATGGAGGGAGTCAAAGATATTTCTTGGCAATATGCCTGAGTGGCAGAGAAGGAAACTGGCAGATTCATCTCTGGGGTTACAGTCACCTGACATTTCACAAGAGAATGCTCTTTTTACAAATTAGTATTGGATGTGAGTGTGCCCCATAGAGCTAGGGAGGAGGAGAGGAGATGCAGCAATTTCTTTACATGCTAACTGAAAGAAAAATTGTCTTGGCAGTCTTGCCCTGAAGTTGGCAAAGGCTGCATGCCTTTTCTCCAGGCATGCAGGCAGGGGTGCAGGTACTGGTCCTTTCTTGTTTAGAGGTATGCCAAATAGAGCATGTTTGAGTTTGCTTTCCAAAATCTGAAGAGGCCTGCAAAAACCCTAGATGAAACAATGGGATATCTTTAATCAGGGGAGGAAAATAGATATAACTTATGTCCACAGTAGTTCAGGTATTAGTGGAGATTCTGTGAGAAAGGCAGAGCCTTGTTGTCCATGTTGGCCAGCAAATACAGAATAAGAACTGATGGCTTTAGTAAAGAAAATGCAGGTTAAGTCTTTAAATCAAATTTTGAATGTGTTTTGTCAGGCTGTTACAACAGCAAGGCAGTAATACACTGCATTGTGCAACTGAAAGGTGACTGCTGCTGTTATGCTTTGATACTAGAAGAGCTGACAGCACTGAGTGCAATTGTTATAGCATTTACCTACACTCAGCTATCTGAGTTAAACTCAGAAAAAATTTGCACAGAAGTACAGCACTGTGTGCAACTTTCACACTGGTGGAAAGACAGAAAATCTAGTAGTCTGTTTATTTAACATACAAATTTTTTTTATTCAGCTGGGATGCAGTCATGATGATGGGTGTAACAATTCCTCATGTCTCCTGCAGCTGCACTGTAGAAAGCTAATTTAAAAAAGAAAAAAAGTTATGAATGGGTGGGTTGAGATGTGGAAGTGCCAGAAGGAAGGAATATCAGAATGGCAGGTGTTGATGACCTCTACATTAGCAGGTTACCAAGATCCTGCCACATCCCCCTTCAGATTTTCAGGACACCCTGATCAGAAAAAAAAGGGGTAGCCTAAACAAGGAGCAGTCCACACCCAGGCAAGAGCAGAAAAGGGACTCTTCAAGACACCCAGACAAGGAGATAAAGGATAGTAAGGCCTAATGGTGCAGAAAGGTGAGACAGGATGGAGAGAAAAAAGATCAAAATCACTGTCAGTTCCTAAAAGGTACAAAAGGCACATCCAAACTCAGCACGTACTCATCAGGCTTTCAAGGACACAGGAGACATGACAAGGACTCGATGGCCTGGTCCTCTGTGTTGTCTCCAGAACACATGGGTAAACATGTCTGGGTGTTGGTCACCCCTCTTAGACACATGAATCTTAGCACTTGTGAGAAAGTGACTCAACTAGGATTTGGTTTAAAATAAATTTTAAATTATAAAGTAATTATAAGTCAGTTATTTTAAAATAAAATAAGCTCATGCATTAACCTTTACTACAATATTCCAACATTATTTCCTGAGGAAAAGCTTGTTGACAACAGAGAACAGCTTGTTAAAGAAAGGACTTTTCTCAAATTAGGAGGAAGGTGCTAATAATCCATTATCTTGTCTGGCTGTTTTGTAGTGTTTGAACATATAAATAGCCTGAACAGTGCGATAATGAACTCTGCTTAGCATAGGGGAGTAACTGGCTGACACCATTAGCATTAGGGATGTCGAAGAGGGCCAGTAATAGGTGGAAGATAAGACCATTTTCGCTAGGCATAATATGGATATATTACATGATAAGTATATATTTGAATAAGTTTGTACTTGGTCCTTGCTTGACTCCAGAAAAAAGACAGCAGCAAGGTAGTTTTGAATACCTTCTGTATTTCTGTAATGGTGCTATGCCGAGGGCACTGTCAAAGTTCATAAGCAGAGCTAGCTTGACTGTTCACTGTGAACAATTTGGGAAATATCCCTGGGGTTAAATACACTTCACATACCTCCTGCAGCTTACCTTTTTAACAGATCAGGCTGTTATCCAAGAACAAGTGGGAAAGTAAAGAAGCCTGGGTTTTTTGTTTGGTGGGTGGATTTTTTTTTTCTTCTTCTTCATTTCTACTGAGCCAAGGTCAGGTAAATAACTACCTCCAATAAAGTGAGAGAATATTGTTCACTGGTGTCAGTCACTGGCATCCTACTCAAACACTGTGTAAATGTCAGGCTTTATCCTAATGGAAAGTCAAAATTGGCTGCAGAAACTGCATTATCTGTAGGTAATCTCTGCTCTTGGGTCTCTGCATATATGAATTATGAAAAGGAAAGTTAAAAAATTGGAAAATTTGGCAACTTCTGTGCTCTGTTGTCAGAAGTTGGCCCATGTACTTTCTTAATGTAGTGACATAAGAATATTTCTTAGATATTTTTAACCAAAATGCAAGGAAGTGTTAATTACAGTGTTTTGATCTTGTTGCTGCTGTTTGCATTGAATGAAAGAACTGTCCCAGGGTCTTGTCTGTCACTTTTGGCCTCTATCCAGAGTCTCTTTGTTTTCTCTTTTTTTATCTCTCCCCCCCAATGTTTTGAGCATTTCAGAAGCAGGGTAATGCCACAGCAGAGTAACTAGAGGCTGTGATCTGAATTCATTCTCCCCCATCACAAGTTGAAATGCCTAAATAGAAAGCATAGTTGCCTTTGAGGTGGGGGGATTGAGGAAGAGGAGAATCACAAAAAATTTGAATTGCTGCTTCAAGAAGCCTGTCTTTGTTTTGGTTGCTTAGGAAGTTCAGGCAATTATGGTTGAAATTGGATGTCTTACCTGGGGAGGATGAGTCTAGTCACCCTTGCCTGTTTGAGGGCAGAGGACCTGTTTGTCATTTGCCTCAAAAGATCCTGAACTTTGTACAATCTCATTGAAAATAAGAAAGATGATGCTTTTGTGGGCACTAAACAATTGGGAACAAAACTGTAAGAAACGTTGAATTTACTTTTTCAATCTCTTATTTCTGGATCATACCCAGTTTTTACTTGTGCATTTTTCCGCATGTCTCCTCAGTGAGAATCTTCTGATAGATATATTTTTAAAATCTTTATTGCAGATTGTGAAAAAAAAACAAAAACCAAACCTCCTCTGTGATGAAAATAAAGTTCCTTCTTCTGTCAAATCTGGGCTTTCATAAACATGACTGAGCTATTTTAGATCAAAACTTTCAACAAAAATATTTGCCTTTGGGAAGGCCAGCCTCTGAAAATTTCTGTATGGTATGAAATCTGGGAATATGCATTAATGGAACTTGGTGTTCACAGGGAAAACACTCATGAAAGAGTAACTATGCCTAGATGGGGATATGCTGCTTTAGCAGGTTTTTGTTTGAAAAATGTAAAACTGTCAAAGTTTACGCTCTTTACTTAAATGTACATGACTTCTGGAGGAATAAAGGCATATTTCTCCTGAAAAGCTCTGCCTCCTCCTAAGTGAAAAGGGATTGGAGCTTCTGAGTCCCTACTGCACAGGCTGCCTTGAAGGGAAGGACCTTGGGGCACCCCCTCTGCAGTAGCAGCTTGGGAAGCCATGAGGGCTGACACAGGGGAGGGCTTGCCTGCTTGGCACGCTGCCGGTCCTGGCCCTACTCCAGAGGGTCGAGTCCTGGCTGGAGCCCTCAGGGCTGCCACACTCTGTGATGTTGCACCAAGGGCCTCCAGTACTGAAATGCTGGGTCTTCTCACACTTTTCCATCTACCAAGTTTTCAGTGTCTGACTAGGATCCCCAGACCTGGAGTACCACTGCTTGCTTTTTGCAAAATTATCAGACACACAAATAGAAACTCTTCTGTGTCCTTTTCTTTTGTATGAACATGTTATTGGCACTTCCCTTAGTAAAGACTTTCAAGCCAGTCTGCTTTCCTGTAGTTGTTGCTGTTCCTCTTGACTGCAAGCAATGACGGTGCTGCTGGGTTCTAAACCCTTGGCTTTGGACCCTGCAAGATGCGGGCACTTTGCAGGCTTATGTAGTAGTGTTCTGCTGAAGTCGAAGTTGTTACATTGAAGTCTGCCCCACGTGAGGATTTAGTCTTTTGTACCTAATAGTTGGGTACATTTCTGGTGTATGTAGTCAAGTGGAGTGGTGGGAGGGGAAAGCAAACTGGATTGAGGTGTGGTTGTTTTCATGGGAGTTGTTGTTGTTGTTTTGTTTTTTGGGTTTTTTTTTTTTTTTAATCTTGCCTATTGCTTTTGGGTTCCTTCCTATTCCTATTTGAAACAGTACTAGTTTAACAGCCTCATGTGAAGGGGTTGTAATTTAGGGAGCAGGTCAGACTGCTGAAATTCCTTCTATTAGTTATTATGTAGGAGCAACATCTCAGCTCTGAACTCTACAGTGCAGACACAAGCAGGCATGGTTCAGTTGACAACCTGGCATCATTAGCTATAAAGTGTAACACTGGGCTTTGTGTGACAGTTTTAATCAACTTCTCCCTCAAGGTCACCCTTAACTTCTGAGTTATGGGAGTCCCAAAACCTGTTGTGATTTATTTTGACGAAGCTAAGTCAGTCCATGTTTTCTGGCAGCTTGGCTGTTCTATGATCTGTAACTACATTGCTTCTAGTACTAAAAATATGCTCTGGACAAATATGTGTGGATGGACAGCTCAAATAATAGCAATCCATCTTAGTAAATGGCATTAGTTCTTTTATTGCTTCTTTCAGCTGACTTGTCCCTTCATAATAGGAGAAGCTCATTACTCCCATAGGAGGTTCAGAAGAAATATTTTTGTCAGCAAAACTGTTAGCTTTCTCTTTCAACACTTAGATGGTTTGTGAAGTGACAAAGGGATTTGTAAAGATTCTTGGGCAGCTCGAGTCAGAGGGAGAGGAGGGAGAGCTGGGTGCCTGAGAGTGCTCCAGCTACTCAGCCTAATGGCTATAAAAGTCAAAACCATTTATATCTGCTCTTTTCCCTCGTGCTCCCTTCTCCAAATGCACATACAGCAGGGATCAGGAGGATGCCTTGCAAGGTCAGCACGTCTGCCTTAGGAATGGTGTACAGCTTGTATCAAAAGGATTACAAAGTGGCTGCTGTTAAAATAACTTGGTGGATACTGTTATAAAAATTTATGGAGGTTATAATTGTGGTATAAGGATGACACTCAAATTTATCCTGCTGCAATTTTGCTGCAGCTGAATATCAGGTTGTGCCTGTATGGATACCCAGCACATTTAATGACCTGGGTGGTCCAGAAACTCTGAAGCTAATCTCTGCAGGGAGGACGTCTGACTGCCTGAAGACACGCTGGTTGATCGAACTCCTAGCCAGTCTTGCAGCAAAGCAACAGATAGGAGCTCTGCAGATGGGACTTTTAGACAGTCCCAGAGACAATCCCAGGTGGCTCCTGCTGTGCACAGACTAACTGGTAGACGCTGCTTGAATGCTGGGATGTGCTGGTTAACTTCCTGGGCAGAGAACCAGAACCCTGGGGATTCTCCCTGCTGGCATCTGCTGTAGACAAAGGTGTTGACCAAACTGTATGGAGGTAACTTTAAATATTCAGACAGAACTGCTCATAAGGACTGGTCTTGTAGAGCAGTCTTTGTTCTTGGTTAAGACAGTTAAGCGACGGTTTGTACAAAATTTAAGGTAATGAATAGAAATGGATCATGCCTATGCTGGATTAGTCATGTAGGTGTGCCAGTGGGATGTAAGAATTCTCCAGAATGTTTTGGGGAGTCTTATCTCATCCAGCTGAAGACGCCTTTGAAAGGACACTTACAGTGGAGACACCCATCATTAGCTTGACAGCAACTGACCATCCTGTTCAAGAGGTTTGATTCTACAAATAAGCATTACCCCATGCAAACAATACCAATAAATTAGGTCTTTTTAGCAAGCACTCTTGTCTGTGTCTTTGTAACAGCATCCATTCAGCAGAAGTGGGATGCTTCCATTGGGTTGCTGCTAGTATCAACCCTTTATCGACTGTTCTTCAATGAGCTGGAAGAAAATCTTGTAATGTTAGTGAAAGATGTTAGTAATTGTGAAAAGTCATAAGCAGCAAGTTCTCCAAAACCAAAGTCCATGTTGGATGCTCAGCTTTCTAGCAGTGATTATTTTCAAACCACTAGTAATGTGGGCACTAGTTGTGAGGACAGGAAGCTTCAAGAGGCAGAATCCTGATGTGGATGCAAATGCTGCTGTGGCTACACCTGCCTGTACATCTGAAAAAAACACAAGTCCTTCAAAACTACCTAGGCAACCACTTATTGTTAAGTACAAAGTCTAGATTACAGCTTAAAAAAAAACTTTGAACATAGGTTCTCTGCACTGCCATTCCTTAGAAAAAGCCCTTCACAGAAACCTTGCCTTTATTTATAAAACAATTTCAGTTAATGATACCTGGCTGATTCAGATGGTGTTCCAGCATTTGAATAAAATCAACAGCTTGTCTGTGACTGTTTGTCAGAGGATGTGTGCAGGCTATTTGCTGCAAGAAGATGAGATTGAAAGAAAAAATCATCACCATTGAGGTGATGCAGGAAGACTGCCATCTTTCTCCTATTACCTACATTCACTAAGCTAAAATGATGCGTTGTTGCTTTCTGTCCTAATACTCCGTATAGTCAATGTTTTGTCAACTAGTGGCCAGACAAATTACTACTTTATTGAAAGCAGTCAAAAGCCCACTTCAGGTAAAGTACAACTTAAAAAGATTGCTTATGCCTTAGCACTGGCTAGCATGTTTCCCACACTTTACCAAAATTCTTCATATTACAAGATTAAAACTTAAGCATAGAGTGACCTTTTACAGAAGTGTTTCTGTGTCTTGCTCCCACTGAGCTTGTCAGTCCTATAGCTTTTTTGTTGATTGTTATAGCCACTCTGAAATGGGTCTTCTGAGGCTCTGCTGCTTTGCTTTTCCGCCTAACCCTTCAACTGAAGGTATTTCATCTTTTTTTCTGGACTCCTACTCACAAATAAAGAAGGAGTAGAATTCATACTTTTAAGTAACAGACATGGGGCAAAACAACAGGTTTACTTTTGCAGACAAAAATGACTGCCTTTATCAGGGAAAGGAAAAGATTTTAAATTTTTAAGGTTTTCCAGTCTGATTTTCAGACTACAGCACTGAGAAGCCTTCACTACTACTTCTGTAAAGTGTGTTGGAAAGGGCAGCCTCACTTTCATTGCTACATATCTGGACTGAAGTATTTGAAAAATACCTATGCAGACCATCAAGACTGGGGGCAGGAATTAGGTCTTTGCACTTTTCTGGTTGCTCCTCACTTCTCCTTACAGTCTGACAGAGTCACTTTCTGGATAGACAGTGGATCATCTGTGGAGCTTGGCTGTCTTTGCCATCACTGTGGATATTTGATATTATCATAGGAGAGTCAGTGTTTATTCTAAATATGCAGAGGGTTCCTGAGTCATGAGGCTGTTTAGACTTTTAAATCTCTTTTTAGTCTTCTCATCTGTCTTGAATCTGCAGAAGAGTTTGGTTCAATTAATTTCTCCAGCAGAAGAATTATGAAGGATCCTATTACTGCTTTTTAAATAGTCAGATTTCACTAGAGATTAGAGCTTCAGGATACAGTGTCTAGAAGAATCCCTGTGGCAATATCTGAAAAGAAACATCAGTGTCATGTTCTTTCTGTTTTTAATGCACTTCACTATGGAAACAGATTTATGTTTCTCTGCTGTGTGTGTCTGCCCATTGCCCTAATAATTTTGAACTGTTGGATGATATCAATCAAATGTGACAGAGGTAAAGGTCTTAAAAGGTAATCAGCTTCCTGCAAGTTTTTGGGAAAGTTATTGTCTGGATAGAGAGAGGAGATTATTGTCTGGATAGAGAGAGGAGATTCTACTTTATGCCTTTATAAACTTAGTCTGCAGCATATTAGATATATTATATATCTATATATATCTATAGTCTGCACCTTTATTAGAGATAATGAATTTACAATGAGGGGAATTTACTTTTAATATCCTAAATGTGGGTAAAACTGCAGCTGGAGCAAGTTGAACCTGTTTCCATCATTTCTGACACTCGCTGAGCTGTATGCTTACACTAGAGAAACTTGGACCTGGGCAGAAAAAGCTCTGTGATTTTGCTCTTTGCAGGTGGTAATAGGCATTGATTGAGTTTTGGGTTTAAGTGATTGTTTCTGATTGAAGCAGCCTGTTGTGGTTTAAC